>QUWT01000022.1:384905-407405 GCA_004329165.1 Spatholobus suberectus | reverse complement strand
CTCAACTTAAACTCCATAAAACTCCTTATTAATTAATAAAATGATTGTAGCCTATAGTTGGCCTTACAAGTCTTTGGAATAAAACCAATTAAAGAAATAAAAAGGCCAAGTCTTTAGAATAAAACCAATTAAAGAAATAAAACTAATTAATCTAAAGTTCAAAAGCCAAAGACATGAAACAGCAAATAATCAAAATCCCGATGTCACATTACGATCAAAGTTGACAAAACCAAAAGAAAGCTATAAATAATTGCAACTAAGGCCTAAGCCTCTACTCTAAGACTCTTCCTCATAGTCTTATTGGACATCACTTGTACATCATAGACATAAACAAAGACAAAAGAAATAAGGGAGTGAGATACATCTCTAATCATGCTTAAAGTACGATAGTGGAGACAGATAGAATACACAACACATACATAATCAAAATAGCGGCAATATGTAAGGATTAAAACACTACTACAACAAATGTTTTTAAAATAGGAATTTAAATCGATTTTTTCAAGTTCGATTTAAAAAAAATGTAGTGTCATTTTTGTAAGTAAGCAAAAACTTCTTAAATCGATTGCATAAGAACCGATTTAAAAATATATTTTTAAATCGGTTCTAGTTGTAACCGATTTAAAAAGTCTTTTAAAATTTCAAATCCCTCCTCTTTAAAATCTCAAATTACACAAAGTTTAAAGTCACTGCTCGACCTCCATCAAAGTAAGGTAAAGCCTTCTCCTCCAATAGCAATGTCACCATCTATCACTCCACCATTGCCAGCAGAGATCTACAGCTTTACTGATTTGAATCTCACTTAGTCTCAGTCTCCCTTCAAACCAGTCACTGTAGAGAACTGAAAATGAAAACAGAAATGGGTAAGACAGTGACCACAATGGTGCTTT
Source organism: Spatholobus suberectus (assembly GCA_004329165.1). Lineage (NCBI taxonomy): Eukaryota > Viridiplantae > Streptophyta > Magnoliopsida > Fabales > Fabaceae > Spatholobus > Spatholobus suberectus. The sequence continues at coordinate 406,515 of QUWT01000022.1, read as the reverse complement.
TGTCTCCGACGGTCCAATGCTCTTGTCATCGACTGAGATGGAGTTAGAAGAAGGTTACACTCTTTGGGAATAATGTTAATGAGTGGTTGTTGCAGTTTCTCTTCCGTTTTGTGAATTTGTTGGATCTCGTTTGGATCTGGAATAAGGAAAGCTAGTTGAGTTATGGAGCTGTGATGTTTGATTGTCCTCCTTTAACTCGATTATGGAATACCTAGTTAAAAATATTTTTTTAAATCAGTTCAACATCCGATTTAAAAAGTTCTCCTTTTTTATATCGGCTATATCTAAATTAGTTCATCAACCGATTTAAAAAGTGTTCTCTACACTAGTGAAAACACACAAACATATGTAATGCAATGTCATTTAGCTTCTACTTCTCATGCACAAGCGGTACCAATCTAAGTTCATCTTGAAAGTAAACTAGAAGTAAGTGCACGACCATAAGAAGCGTCTTCGGTACAGATGCCTTCAGCTTTCACACCCTCAACTAGTATGATATTTTCTGGTGACTAGTTAAGATTACCTAGTTTTTCCAGTACACTCAAACTCCATAGAATCAGCATGGGCCATTGGAATTTCCCAACAAGGTACTACCCCTAAGGCCAGGTTTAGACAACCCATCCTGACTTCTAACAGCCGAATTCCTCTATACTTTCTTTCTCCATGTAACACTACATAATACCAAAGTTCGTATCATAGCACCAGCTCCTACTTCTCAGTGGCTCATATTCTATGACACTTTACTTGGTGACACTTCACTCAACTTCCTCATTGGTCAGAACTGTAACACCCCAAATTTCAAGTACTAGAAATAAACCATGAGCTAGCACTTAGTAGGACCCTTCCCTTGTGTTATTGGACAAAAGGTGCCTTAAGAGTTATTGTTATTATATTTCTTATTATTATTAATTTTATATTTATTGTTATTGTTGTAGCAGTTATTATTATTATTATTATTATTATTATTATTATTATTATTGTGTTGTGTTGTTGTTATTATATTTATTGTTATTATTATTATTGTTGTTGTTGTTGTTGTTATTATTATTATTGTTATTAATACCATACTATTATAAATTAGTAAGAATATCATCATAGAACCCAAAAGAGCATCTAGGGCCTAATATGGGACTAAAGCCCACTAAGCTATATACTCACCCACATGTTATAAGAAAGAAATAGAGAAGGAGACTTAGGTTTAGCCGTCACAAAATAGAAGAAGAAAGAAGGTAGAGAGAATGAGGAAAAAAGGAAGAAGAAGAGGAAGAGAAAAAGAAGGAATAGAAACTGAAGAACCTAAGCCCTAGAACTCAGCTTTGCATGTCCCTAAAGGTAAGTGTTCTCTCCCGTGTCCATCCTTGTTCTTTATATTGTGTTGTTTATCTATTTACCTTTTCCCCTCCTTATGCCTAAGTTTAGGGATATGATGTATTTTGAAGGGATTAGGAGTGAATGAGGAATTTATAGATTAGATTGACTAATTATCAAAGTAGAAGAAGTGATTAAAAATTTAATTATTTATTTTGGAGCATATAGAAACCAAAGACAATAGGAAAAATAAATAAAAATTCGTATCTCACGAGATTAGATAGCCGCTGGGCAACTTTTTTGAAAAACTGGACTCCTTGGTTGCGCTGGGTGCGCAGACCCGCTGGGAAGGGTGCACAACCTGCTCGACAGGTTGTGTTGGGTCCTGACACGTACCCATTGGGCGGGTTGAGATCTAACGTAGACCTACTGGGTGGACCTCATGTCCTGCCAAGCAGATACGACCTTTGCTATTTCGTTTTTTGTGCTTATGAACTCCTTTTTGCAGTTTTTAACTTATTGTTATTTGTTTTTTTATGCCTTGTTAAGTTTATATTGTATGATTGTTATTTATAAAAAAAAAATTGAGTGTAATATGAAGTTGTGTCAATGTTTCATGATAAAGTCTATGAAAAGCTATAAGCATTGTATGTGATCATGCATCATAATATTTGAGTTATGTGATAAGGAAAGTATGTAGGAATCTGGCTGGTAGAGGCTGTGATGGGTTGTTTAACCCTATCCTTGGGGTTATCCAGTTGGGAAAACTCCAATGGTCCATGCTGATCCCATGTAGCCAAGGCGTACTGGCAAAACTGGGTAACCCTAACTAATCATTGGGGGATATCATGCTAGTTGAGGGTGCGAAAGCCGAAGACATTGATACAGATGACACTTCTTATGGCCAACATTTACTCTTAGTCTACTTTCTGAAAAGTTTAGGTTGGTACCACATGTGCATGAGTAGTGATTTAGGAGCATAACATGCATATGTATCCTATTGCATTGTGATATGTTGAAGTGTACTATGTGAAATTTGTGTGACCTTATTCATAAGCGATTGATGTAATGCATACATGTGTGAAAATGCACTTGTGCATTGTGATGAAGTGTCAAGATTATGTATATGTGCTCATGTTATGCATGTATGTTATGCTTATTTAATGAAACAAAACGATGCATATATATAGTTACTAGGCAAAAGATGTGAAACACATGTGTGCTTGTAGTTAGAATTGTCTTTGCTACCTTAAGGATATGTGAGGGGCTAGACCCTAGGATAGTGTCATGAATGTTATAGTTAGATAATAATAGTTATGATAGAAATAGAGAAAGGGTGAATTCCCATATGGCATGATAGAAAGGTGTGAGACTAGTAATAGAAAACAAAATGAGAGTATCAAGGTAAGTGTTAAGGGAGTGTCAAGGGTATTTTAGAATGTCTGTAGCCTTAGATTTGACCCTTAGAGACAACTTTGAATATCAAAAGGAAGAAAGGTAAAATCTAAACATGAAGGGTTTAAATCCTAGAGAGGGTTTTGGGTAAGAAAATATAAGTAATAAGGATGAGTTCTTAGGTTGAGAATGAAATAGTAAGCTTGTATAACAGTTGTGAGAACGAGAAAGGAGTTAACAGGAAGTATCTTTGACTGTTAAAAGGTGTAGACTTGACCATAGGTATAGAGAATTATGAGAGATCCAGTGAGGCTAAAGCCATGAGCGATAAGTGATAAGGTTGTCCGAGTAGAAGATTTTGACCTGGCCGTAGAACCCTTAAAGTACTCATTGAGACATTATGTCTCATTCCTTTAAGTTTTCCCTTTATCAGGATACAGGTGAACACGTGTAGATAGAACTTGGAGTCACGTGCAAGAAGACGTAGTCTAATTTATGTTATGTTTTGTATTCTTCTTTACATTTTGTACGACACCTTCAGGTGATAAATAAGTTGTATTAGGCATGTATGTTTTTTTTATTGTATTATTCATATACAATATTTAATTATAATTATGAGTAGCATTTGTATGTTGTTTCTACCTTTTTAAGTTTTTTTTTATTCTTAGAAATCTAGACCTAGTTATGGTAATGTCCCTTAAGGTGTTACAAGAACCCTCCATCAGTTAGAATCCTCTGTAGGTAGCCTTTTTCGAGACACCGACAACTAGCTCTAATATCACTTTGTAATGCCTGGCCACTTTCAAAATCAATGACTATCCCTACAAACCAACACAAGATTATTCAGCGTGCTTTGTCCTCACTTAAATGCTTCTTAGGAAACTTCCCAGGTGGTCACCAATCCCAGAATTATTCCAAGTCAAGCATGCTTAACTGTGAAATTCTTAAGTGATAGGCTACCGAAAAGTAGATACATCTTGTTGGTATAGGTAACATTTTTAATTCCTTTAAGCTATCCTCAACTATAGTCCTACACCTGCACAGCCTTTGGATCCTTCTCATTCCAATGTATATTTGATTCATTCATGGTCCCTACTACGAGAAGTTTGCCAGGTTGCCAGGAGCCACTCCTTGTCTGTACCTCATCTCTTTTACACCGGCGATTATTCCCTGCCCTCTTTAGCGCCAAGATGTTATATGCCTGCTAGCTTTCATTTTGTTCATCTTTAACCCACACCGTATTGGGAGAGAGACCCCACTCTAATACTACTTTATGACACCATACACTACCAAAGTTAGTATCATAGCATTGCCCCTAACATCTCGGTGGCTCACACTTTACGATATTTCACTCACTGATACTTCACTCAACTTTCTTGTTGGTCAGAACCCTCCGTAGGTAGCCTTTTCTGAGACACCAACAACTAGCTCTAATATCACTTTGTAATGCGTAATCACTTTTAGGATCAATGACTATCCCTATAACTAATACAAGACTGTTCAATGTGCTTTGTCCTTACTCACACACTTCCTAGGAAACTTCCCAAGAGGTCACCCATCCCAAAATTGTTCTAAGTCAAGCACACTTAACTGTGGAGTTCTAAATTGATAGGCTACCGAAAAGTAGATGCATCTTATTGGTATAGGTAGCACTTATTAATTCCTTTAAGCTATCATAAACTATCCAGTCCCATACTTACACAACCTTTGGATACCTCTCATTTTAGTGTGTATTCGATTCATTTATGTGTTCCTCCTACTAGAAGCCTGCTAAGAGCTACTCCTTGTCCGTTCCCCATCTTTTTTACATCAATGATCACTCCCCACCCTCATCAGCGGTCGGGATGTTACACTCCACATGACTCAATGTCATGATGCATGGTAATATATAATACTCACAATATTTCATGAGTTTTTATCATAAAGCATTAACATAAGTCCATAGCATACTCAGTTTCTCAAGGTAAGTAACATCCACAAGATATAAACTCAACAAAGCATCTAAGTAATAGCAATTATTATGACACATGTTTTTAAATTCCTTTTGCACTGTAAAGAACATCACACAGACTCATTCATCTCAAAAAAAATCTCATAAATTATCATAAATGCTGTCCCATAGTATTCATATAATTTTTGAATAAAACCAACATAAAACGTAGTTTATAAAAACTTAAACATATCAATTGATATAAAAACTAGCCCCGATATCTCACCTATTAGAGCTATACAAGTCCCAAACACTAAACTAAAATAAAGCAATAAAATAAGGCTAGTGCCTTTACTTCGAGGTCACTCTTCTAGTTCTTGCAGAACTTCACCTATGCGCCAAATTCACAAAGGGAAAAACAAAAGGAAATAATAGGGAGTGAGATACATCTAACATCATGTTTAAAGTGTAACAATAGAAACAAGTAGAACACACACAACTTATAACAAAACACATTCTCTTTAGACAGACACACCAATAAAAGAACATTCATGCAAATGCAATATTCTTTAGTTTCTACTCTGTATGCATGTGGTACCAATCCTAACTCAGGAAAGTAGTCTAGGAGTATATGTTGGCTATAAGAACTTTACACTAGATTGATATTCTTTGGTGCTTAGTCAGGGTTACCTAGCTTTCGAAGTACGCCTTGACTCCATGGGATCAACATAAGTCATTAGGGTTTCCACACTAGGTATAATCACCCCCAAGGTTGGGTTAAACAACCCCTCAGGGCCTCCACCATCCAAATTTATACATACTTTCTACCAGTACAATCATCTCAAATGTTATGATGCATGTCTCACATATATAATGCACACAAGTGTCACTCTGGACATTTTATTTACAAACAAGTGAGTCCCATCCTTGGCTCTCACAGGCTAGGTCTTTCACAAACGATATATCACTTGAGCCCATTCTCGCCACTCACAGGCTTTGTCACTTGTGACAATGATATCAAGTTATATTATACATCCCATAGCACAATACACACAAGCATAATTTCACAAGTTACAATCACCATGTAAGTAAACCAACATTCATTACATCATGTACTAACTCCCCTTATTCCATATCATATTCTTGTCTCTAAACAGTCTAATTACTAGCCTTTCATCTCAGTTTTTGATTACCTAAGCTAGTCCTACTACCCTTGTACTCCAAACTTCACACACTTCACAAGGAACTCAATACAAACATGCTCAAAGGAGTATGGCATGTTAGATCAACTAATTTTAAACACTTATTATGGCTTAGTATTTAGTTTTATCGAATATTTATTAGGCTTAATATTGGTGTCCTAGCTAAGTTTTGCATGTTCGGATTCAATTGGACTTTAATGAAAATCTTAATTAATTTTTGTGTTTTTATAGGTCTTGACCTTGTGTCCTTGTTTGGTTCATAAAATGGGCTACAAAGATGCGTTTGAGGTGATCTTGGTGTCTATGGATAGATAAGAGAAAAGTATACAAGTTTCATTCAGAATTTGTTAGCTGGTTTAGCCTAGATCATGGACAAAGATTGACTTAAATTTAAACATATTGTTGCCCACTAACAGCCTGACATTGGTACAATAATTTAGGCATATCTTGAGTTATACACATTATTTTTAGGTGATTCCAAAGCCATTAGTTAGCTAACATCTAGGGTTACAATTCTTATGTAGAGCATAAACCTAATTCAATCATCTTGCTACTCATTTTTGCCCACTAAGTTGACACTTTTTGATAGAAAGGTAAACATGGACATGCTTACCACTCGGTAATTGAAAAATTGCAATTTCCAAGCATGAGGGCTTCCTAAGGCCTGCCTAAACTACCAAAATTCTATAAGGTCATGTTCATACTATCTTAATGTTCAATTTCCTAACATTTTATTTCAAAATAGGGATTTCCTATCAATCTAAGTCATTCTTACTTAATCCTAATCCTCTAATTCCTTATCCAGAATAGTAGAAACCTCAAGTTAACCTAAACCCTCACAATAATGTCATTCTACCCTTAAATAGTCATAGGTTCAATTAATTCTTATCAAATTCATCTCAAGGGAAACCAACATAACCACATATTCAAGCAATACACATGAAGAGCAATAATTATAATTCATATCGAACCATAACATACAAAAGGCATTACAATCAACCTTTGATAATTTAGTTCCAAGGATTCAAGGGTTTGGGGAATTTACATTCCCCTTTATAAACATAATTAAACACAAATAGATACCCAAAATAATTAGGTTTTATGGTCAAACCCCTACCCACGACTATTGTCATACCCATGAATGAGATAGTCTCACTTCTCCCTTATCTTGAAAGAAGCGAATCCACAGCAAGAGGATGAAGATGACTCGACGGTGATTCCTATGATCTCCCAATCACAATTGTGGTAGCTCTTACAAGGGCTCCTACAGTAACTTTGCAATGATGACATAGGTTCCAAAAGAAAAAGAAGAGTGAGGTGGGGGATTAAGAATTAGGTCTAAGATACCTAATAAGAGTTCTTAAAGATAAATTAGATTATAGAAGATAACAAGCCAAGGCCCAACTGGTAAAAAAGCCCAACTAACACAATCTTTAGAAACTTTATTTATTATTTATTATTTTCTAAATATTTTAATTATAAAACCCCTTTTTCATCTCTTCATATTATTTTTCCAAAATATTATTTATTAAAATAACATATAGCAAACATCATTTATATATATATATATATATATACAAGAAAACAAAAATCAAGGCATTACAATCATAGAAAGAATAAACATAGAAGGCAACAACATAGCAACATGAACTTATAGTCCTTTACCCTTAATTAGGACATCAAGTTTGGTGCCTCAAAGAGTTATGCTTAGCACCAAACCCTTGGTGCTTAGCGGCACTTTAGTTTACTTTCAATTATTACGTCCATGCTTAGCACCAACACCATTTATGTAAGGAATTCATTGGTATACTCAAGCTTACCACTAATTTTTTGGCGCTTAGTGCCAAACCTCTAGAGGACCAAGGGTTGCTTTTTGCCTCTGTCACACTTAGCACCGATTCTGGCACTTAGCACCACCACACTTAGTGCCAAACCTCCATAAGACTCTATGTCTTTCTCACGAGGGGTAGCAAATGTTTAACCCATGATTTTCCTTGGCTTTCAAACACTCCAAAATAGATAAATCAATTCCTAATCACTTCTTTACATTTATAATTGGTCAATCTATTCTATAACTCTTCACTCACTCATAATCCCCTCAAAACCTATTAAATCCTTAACTTTGGCACAAGGGAGGAAAAGGCAAGAATAGTCATGATAGTTCACATACACAATTAAACATGAAATTGCTATATAGTGCATCAATGATTGCGAAAAATCACACTCTTTTTACACACAATCATACAATTCACAACAATTAGGTTTAGGGCCAACCCCTCTACTCTTGACCAAAGTCATCCCCATGAGCAAGATAACTCACTTCCTCTTACCTCGACAAAGATGATCTCTAGCAAGAGGATGCGAATGGTGCAATAGCATCTTCCTACAAATCCTCACTCCTTGACTGTAGTAGTTCCAACGACACGATATCTCCAAAAAGGCAAAACAAAGAATGAGGGAAAGGGTCAAATTTTCAAGAAACCTAAGGAACACTTAAAGCTAACTTTGGGCTTATGAAAACTAAGCCCAACACCAAGGGTCTTGAAACTTCTAAAGACATTTTAATTATAAAACCCATTTTAAAGGCCGAATATCTCTTTTTCCCAAAATACCAAAAACAAAGCAAAACAGAAAATAATAATAATACTAATAATAATGTATTTTAATTAGAAGGAAAACATTGGGTGTTGTAGTGTTGCTAGCGCTCCTCATAATAAAAATGAAAAGTATAGCTAGACACTTGAAGTATATGGACACCTGAATGACATCCACAAAAGACAAAAAATATGTTGAGTTGGCTAGCCACCAACGATGCTTATGTGGAGTGTGAAAAAAATAAATTATGAAATTAAACAAAAATAAAGTAGGCAAATGAAACAAAAATTACATTGGTGGAAAGGAAATAAAAATGAAAGTGTAAGGAGCGAAAAGGAAAAAAGGAGTGCAGAGAAGAACAATTTAGGGGAAAGAAGCATATATTAAAGGCGAGAAAACACAAGCAAGAAAGAAAGAGATGTGTAGAGAAGAAAACAAAGACGAAAGCTGAAAGTGGGAAAAAAGGAGTGTAGAGATTCTCGAACAAACGCAAGCAAGAGAGAAAGAGAAGTGCGAAGAAGAGGAATTGTAGAGATGGAAATACAAGCTAGAGGAGAGAAAATGCAAGCAGATAGAAAGACACTTAAAGATTTACGTTGATATAATGTTGGAAAGAGAGGTCAACAAAAAATCTACATTAAAGGTAGAGTTTAGATAAACACTTGCATTTTAAAGCATCGAAGGTTGTGGTTCATTTTCCCATTGTTAAGTGATAAACCCTTAGTTGTTATGATTGGCATGAGAAATTTGGGTCTTTATTTGTTGAATTCAGCTTATCTTCATTGATATTTTGACCCATTTTTCTCTATTTTCATGCAAGATGAAAGGAGTGGCATTTTGGAAGAAATAACTAAGTTTGGAAGAGAGAATTGCTACTGCCAAAGATGTACAACCATGTTTCACCATGCACAGTTGTGCTTCACTATGCACAACCGTGCTTCCATCAAGCCCACGAGCCTAATAAAAAATAAATAAAGGGCTTATGAAGTTGAAAGACACTTTTTCCTCTAATTTTTTTGACTTTTTCGGATTTTGATTGATAGACAACTTCCTAAAACTTTAGAGGGCCCCAGATAAAGATTGAGGATCAACCTTTTAGCTAAGGTTTTTCTTTAATTTCTAATGATTCATATTATAATGGGTTGTTTCTTTGTTGTTATGGAGAACTAATCCCTAGGCTAGATTGTGATGTAGCCATGCTTGAGATGATTGGAACCCTATTTTAATTGTTAATCTTATTTCCCTTCTTCTTTCAATTGAATTGCTTTAACATTCTTTAATATATTGTTTGGAATTTATCACCCCTTGCATGTTTTTAATCAATTAATTAACCAGCGGTCGTACCGTAATTAATTTGTAAATCTCTATTGTAATTGGGTTAGAGACATTAATTGATCAAACTATGAACTAAACTCTTAATCAAATTTGTTCACCCTTTGCTCCTATTCTTTTTCTGGATTAGACCACTGTATGACCAACTAAGGTTTAATAGAGGAAAGAGTTTATACAACCCATGACCACAGTTTTTGAAAGAATTTGGTAAAGGGAAATTGATAATTGAATTGGGACATAAGATTACAATTTAACTAGGGGGAAGAGAGTTAAAGACATCGGTGAACCCATAATCCTAGGTTCTTAAACTCATTGAAATCCAATTTTCCTTTAAGCAATCTTTCTTTAATTCTTTGCATTTCAACTCTTTGCACTCAAACCCTTTTAATATGTATAACTTAGACAATATACGAATTTCGCCTAAAGGTACTTCATATCAGTCCCTTAGGTACAATATATGGACTCAGTCCATTATTACTATTGTGATAGGATATGGTTGCCCTTAAGCGTGTTCTAGACATATCATTGAGTTTGAATGCCTTAAAGGTAGTAGTTGTTGAAATAATCTCCTTTTAGTTTGCACCTTGTAATCATTCTATAAATTTTATAATTTATCCCCTATTAGGATGTAGTCTAACAATGTAGTTTATGCATAAATATTTGGAAGGAAAATGGAGAATGATATTGTATGTGTCTTGTGGTAGAGGTTTATTAATTGTTTTGATTTCAGTACAAATGAAGTGATTGTACTAAATTACATTGATTTGTTTGAAAATTAAGATGACAATAATGTGCAATTGTGATTGGATATGAATAGTGAAGCAATTGATTCATGACTTGCATTTTTTCAGGCTTTATTGAACACATTTTCCATTAGATTAAGGCATTATAACAAATCTATCAGAGTAGGACCATTAATCAAATTCTATATTGAATTAACAACTATTGTATAAACATACCACCATATGTATCTATAATTGAATTATGCATTTCTCATCATATAGTCATTGTTAGTAAAAAAAATTTGTATAAAATTACTAACTTATCCATAAAAAAGGATGCTTACAATGCAACTTTAAGATAATGAGTGTGTAGTAACCCATTGCCGCTACAGAATAACATTACCCTCCTTAGTTCTAATGAGAGAGTTCATTTCATAAAATATCTTGGGTTTAAGTATTTTGAAAATACACATTTATTTATTTACTTTTTAACTCTAAAGAAAGTCACATCGATCATCATCCCACTGTAGACCAATATCATGTATATGTGTAACACTCCTCTAATTTTAAATATAATTCATATTAATTTAATTATTACTTTAAGTTGATAAAAATGTGAGTAAATTTTTTTTTTTCGATACTAGCAAAACAGAATTTAGAAATAGAAGTGAAATGATAAAAACTGCTTATGTATATATATATATCCAACTGTACATCATGGTTTGAGTAGTACATAATAGTCGAAGAGAAAACAAAAATACATCAAAAGACATATACTACCTAACCCAATATATACATAAAAAAAAGATCCTATACAGAGCAGTATTTATCTACCCTATCCCTTAAGAAAATATTATAAACTAGGTCTTCAAATCTGGAGAAGTATCCTCTGGCTCTTCCTCAGCATCATCAGGCATTGTTATCATCTTCAATAATCACGATTCAACATGCATAACAAAAATAATGGAGTGAGGTGATTTGTTCTAAATCACTTTCACATGTATGGTAGGAATTTAAATACAATTAATGAAGGGAACCTAGGGTTTATTCTAAGTTATACTACACTACCCTTGACTTGGTATGGATCCATACTTCCCATCAGTGAGTAATAGTTCTTAACAGAACCTGGGAAGTGACTGGGAGTACATATACTTCATCAACATCATCACATGGTACAGTCCTCATCATCAATGAGGAACAAATATCAGTCAGGACGTCCATTTATAGAGGTATACTCTCAAACCAATCCTGGAATGCTGAGTAGTTGTTAGGGTTATCGAGCTTGGTCAGGTGAATATCCCAGCTCACGGGCGCTACCTTGGCTATTAGGACTTTTACCACTTGATGCCTACCCCCGAGACCTCCCAAATGAGTCCCTGCCTTTCATTCCTCAGCGTACCAAACTGTAGCTTCCCTAATAGGGTGTCATGCCACTGCATGTCCCTTGCTTTACATTACTCACTAATATATTAATTTCTAAAGGTTCATTCTGGTCTCAAGTATTTGAGCACCAGTATAATTTCTACTAATATCTCTGCCTTATATTACAGAGATTTGATCCATACATATCATTCACATAAGTCATAATTCAAATTAAAGCACATAAGCAATAATTCAATAAAATAAAGATATACAAATTAAAATAAAGACTGATAATTAAGAAATAAATCATAGAATGGTCAAAAAATTCCATAAAAATAATTTTTAAACTTAGAAAAATAATTAGAATTTTATCATGAATTTTTATAATTTTTTTGAAATTTTTTGAAATTCAGTATTTCTAAGAAAAATGTGTCCACAGGCACTTATAGAACACAATTAGAAGTATTAAATAAGCTTTAAAATTTATGAAATTTTACAGATGGTCTATTAGTGTGTCTAGACCTTACCTGAACGATAAGAACTTAAACTGAAATTTCTATAGTAGTTTTCTAAAAATAAATTCATAAATAGCTCATAAAATAATTTCTATCTTTAGTTTCATATTATGAGATTTATGGTTTATTTCTTTTACTATTTTTGCTAAACTAATTGAGTATTACTAAAATTTGATAATTTAATAATTTAATTATTTATCATAATAGCTAAAAATATTTTTTCTAAATTTGGGCAGTATAACAGCTTAGTAATTCTACTGTAATTGTTTAAATTCGAGCAGTATAACAACTTAATAATTATACTATGGTTGTCTAAATTTGAGCAGCATAACTACTTAATAAGAGTATTTTAATTATCTAAAATTGAGCAGAGTAACATCTTAGTAAATGCATTTAAATTTTCTAAAAATGAGCAGAGTAACAGCTTAGCAAGTGCATTTTAATTTTCTAAAATTAAGCAGAGTAACAGCTTGGTATAATTTAATAATTTAAATTTGAGCAAAATAATAACTTAGCAAAATTTAAAGTTTAACATCAAATAATATAACAATAATATTAATAGTAAAACTAAAGCCTAAACGGGTTTAGGGGAAAACCCTTCCTACCAACATGCAAAGTAATTGAAAATTAGAACCAACCCCACTCCCCCCATTACCTCAAAGAGTTGGTGAAGTTGTTGGTGCAGAGCGCCTAGGAAGAGGATTTTTACTAGTTATTGGAAAACTAGTAGAATTTTAGCATAAAAACAAAGTAAAAGAAAATTTTCTAAAAAGAGAGAGATTTTCTATGGTGTCTTACGGAAGAGAAAAGGAGTGAAGTGCTTGGTTCAAGTTTCATGGCTATTATAGGAAAAAAAAAGGCCTTAGGTGTCCATGGAGTTATGTCATCCATGATGTCAAAATGCAATTTTTATTTTTTTATTAGGGACACATATTCATATAGGGGATGAATCACCCCTTGCTAGAGCTGGTACGTGGGATAGCAGCTGTCCCAAATATTTGCAGTATAAATTTTGACTGTTAATTAATTAGCCGGTACCGATAAAATCGCCTAAACTTGAAAAAAATAAATTTTAATACCAAAATAATTAATTTAGATATAAATCTGAACAAATGTAATATTTTTCATCAAAAAAATTTCTAAAAATAAATTTAATTTTTTTCGAATTATAAATATATATATTATATATTTTAAGCTTAGAAAATTCATATTAAATTCATTTTAATTCAATAAATGCTCAAATTTTTATGAAAATTCTAAAATTACATATTTTACCTAGAAATGTATTAAAAATATCATTTTCATCATTTTTGGATGTCAAACCAATACTGAGTTGGTTATTTGACAACTAGGGGTATTTTGGTCATGTTGTACAGGAATTTCAGAAAATTCCCAAAAAATTTCCAAAATTATATTTTAATACATATGACATGATTTTAAACTCAATTTGACATTTTAATATCAATTGAATCTTTTTCTCATGTCAGCCCTTAATATTGACAAATAAGGACAAAATCGTCATTTTCGAATTTCTCCGGGCTTCAACTTGGAAAAATTATTGAAAATCACGATTAGATAGTTTTCAATATTCTGAGTTTAACTGTGGGGATCATAATTTTTAGATTCCTTCCCGATTTTTCAGAATTAAATATAGAATAAATAAATAAATAAAACAATTAATTAAATAAAAGTGAGGCTGTTACAATATGCATATACACATATGTGCATGAACATTAGAAATAAGACCTATCTATCTCAACCACTTAGCAATATTCAATATACAAATCGAGGATGTGCTGAAACTTTTGTGACCACCACAAAACCCAAGGTTACATCAATAAGGGGAAGGGATAGAAAACACACTCTGTAACAGCCTAAAGAGTATTACCGCAACTAAGCCTAGATTTCTAAAAACAAAAGAAAAGACTTAAAAACATAAAAAAAACCTGTGAAAACTACTCATAAATATAATTATATTTATATAAGAATAATACAATAAAATACCATACATGTGTAATATACCTCATCTATCACCCAAAAGAGTTGTACAAACATAGAGAGAACTACAATGAAACAATATAAACTAAACTACATCTTCTTGCACGTGACTCCAATCTCCACCTGCACACGTTATCACCTGTACCTTGAAAAAGGGAAACTTAAAAGAGTGAGACATGATGTCTCAGTGAGGGCTCTAAGGGTTCTACGGCTAGGTCAGACTCTTTCTACTTGGACAACTTTCATCACTTATCTCTCATGGCTTAAGCTTCAATAGGTCTCTTGCAATTCTCTATACCTATGGTCAAGTCTATACATTTTAATCTTCAATACTTCCTGTTGACTACTCTCTCGCTTTCACAATTGTTATATTTGTTATTATCTCATTCTCAACCTAAAAACTCTTTCTTATCAAAAACCCTATTTAGTATTTAAACCCTTCATGTTTAGATTTTACTCTTTTTCCTTTTAATATTTAAAGCCATCCTCTAGGGGTCAAGTCTAAGATCACAGACATTCTAAATTACTCTTGACACTCCCTTAACACTCACCTTAATACTCTTATTTTATTCTCTCTTAATTATCTCATACCTTTCTATTACACCGTGAGGGAATTCACCTATTCTCTATCTTATTCACAACTATTATTCTTTAACTAGAACCCTCATAACACTATCCTAGGGCCTAGCCTCTCACTTATCACTAAGGTAGCAAACACAATTCTAATTACAAGCATACATTTATTCATATCTTTTACCTAATAACTAGACACACGCATTGTTTTGTTTCATCAAACAAGCATAATGTATATTCATAACATGAGCTCATATGCATAATCTCAACACTTCATCATAAGACACAATTACATTTTCACATGTGTTCACATTACATCAATTGTCATGAAGGTCACACAAACTTCGCATAATTACAATTGTAGCACACTTCAACATATCACACGAAAACAAAATGCATATGCATGCTATGTTCTCAAACCACTACTCATGCACATGTGATACCAACCTAAACTTTTCAAAAAGTAGACTAGGAGTAAATACACGACTATAAGAAGTGTCATCGGTACCGATGCCTTTGGCTTTTGCACCCTCAACTAGTATGATATCCCCTGGTGACTAGTCAAGGTTACCTAGTTTTGCCAGTATGCCCTGGCTCCATGGGATCAGCATGGACCATTGGAGTTTTCCTAACTAGATAACCCCCAAGGCTAAGGTTAGATAACCTATCACGGCCTCCACCAGCCAAATTCCTACATACTTTCCTCATCACATAACTTAATGTTATGATACAACCATGATGTATAGTTTGAGATATATATATAAAGCAGTTTTATTATTTTACTTCTATTTCCAAATTTTGTTAAATTTAGAATTTTTCTATTATAAATCGAAAACAAAATTCACATTTTCATCAACTTTAATTAATAATTAAATTAATATAAATTATATTTAAAATTAAAGGAGTGTCACAACTTCCTTATTCCCAAAATGCAAAAATTTTAATGATTTTAATAGAAAAAAATTTCTAAAATGAAAAAGAGAAAAGTTTGACAAAAATAATGTAACATAGATACTTGGCCTCCTATTTCATTAACCTTAATTGCAACTAAAAGAAATGGGGGAAAAAAAAACATATTATGTTATCCATGTTTATTTTAATTGAAAATTTTGCTATACTTTTATCTATCAAAGATACATGGGCTCCTAATGTGGCACTCATTCACATTGGACACAACCCATGCTTATTTGATTATTTATTTAGTTATTTAATTTTAGGTTGACAAAAATACAAGAAAGTTTTTTGCTTTTTATTTTGCACTCGATGGTTTACATGAAACCTTCAAAATAGAAAATTTGTAAGTAAAATAGAATTTGAAAATGGGAGTAAAAGATAAAGAAAATGAAATATATCATATAGTCATAATCAAAACCAAATACATATAGGTTTCTGAAGTACATATAAAGCTGACTACATCTGAAATTGAATATAAATAGAATCATGAAATATAGGAAAATCAAAAAAATACATCAAAAGACACTGGCTATCCCTAATTACATACATAAAAAAAAATCCTAATCAAAAAAATGTCTATAAATCTACTCCTAGTCCTTGTATACATAAAAAGAAATACAACTCTTGAATTATCATTCCTCATCTATCTAGGTCTCATCAGAGTCGTTAGAGGCTGAATGATGAGCATGTCTGTTGGGTAACCCACGAGGTAACCCAGTAGTGAATGGAGCTAATGAAGGTGAGGAGTGTCATCCATTAGCCATGCCCACTTAGTATTCCATCATAGGGGAATCCATAGGTGACTCAGCTAGGACGACCTCCATAGGAGATCCCTTGGGGTCCTCTAGAATAGGTTGCATGATAGGTTGTAGATCTAGAGGTGGCTACAAGTAAGTAGTGCAAAGTCCATGTAAAGGCCCATTAATGCTACGGAAGGGTCTTTAGGTGGCTACGATGGTGCATGAAAGACATACTCAAAATGTGGCGGCAATGAAAAAGAAACAAAAATGGAGAAAGTTAATGACATGGAAGGCATGTGCACTCTTAGAATGAGGGATAAGAAGGTAACCATGACAAAGACTCTGAAAGTCAGGTAGTCAATTGCCTTGTCGTAGTAATATACCCCCGTATCCATGTAGTCAACATATGTGTTAAACAAGATAGGAAAGGTCGCCATCTTTGAGTATCAACCATGATTCTCTTGCATAAAGAAAATAAATAGAGGAGTGAGATGATTTTGTTCTTAAAATCACTTTCAGGTAGATGGTAGGGTATTCTACTGTCACTCATAGATAAAATACAGTTAGCAATAAAAAAAAGGGAACCTAGGGTTTATCTAAGTTATAATAACTACCTTTGACACTGTATGGATCCATACTTCCTACAAAACTGGGAAGTGGTTAGGAAAACATATACCTCTCTCACAATCTTTCACATGGTACAACCTTATCTCCATCGAGGAACAGAGCAACAGCTCAAGACATTCATAGTCCATCTAAAGGTATACTTTTCACTACAACTCTAGAATGCTGAGTAGTTGTCCGAGTTATCAAGATTAGTCAGGTGAATATTCCAACTAAAGAGTGTTATCTTGGTCATTGGAACCTTTATTGCCTGAAATCTTAACCCTAAGACCTTTGCAAGTAGGTCCCTACCTTTCATTCCTCAACATACCAATTGTTACTTCCCATGTAGGGTATCATTCCATTGCATGTTCTTGCCTAACACTCATAATTTAGATAGAGGTTTTCCTGATCTTAGTACACGTTAAGATCATGGCAAGTATACTAATCGTACAAGTAATAAAGGAAAAAGTAAGAGTTATCGTCTCCACAAGAATTATGGTTTAATAATAATGCAACCAAATAATTACTCGTGAATTTAGGAATTAAAAGACAAACTAAAGTGTTTTGTATTTTTTGAATTATTTAAAGTAAAGAACAAAGAATGCACTTTAAAGATGTTTAGAAACGTTATGAATAAAAATGGTTAGATTTTAGAATCCCCAATATAATTTCTCTCCTTTCTAAACTTGTTCTTATTAGGCAATTTACTTTCAATTTCTCTAAATTAATTCAACCCTAATTCCTTAGGTGATAACCCTTTGTTCCTAATTTTGCATCCTAATCCCTTAGGCGAGCAAATTTAGTCACAAGTATTAAGAATAAGAAATGAGTGCTAAGGCATAGAATCTCTCTTCCTATCCCTAGGTTCAAGAATTATATGGTTGTTAAAATGGAATAGTTCAAACCCCAATTCCGCCAATTGCAAAGTTTGAATTACAAATCAATTCCAAATGGGTGTCAAGCATAGGAAAATCATTAAGCATAAAATTAACAACTAAATTGCATTAATAATTAAAGGTTTAGAAAGAAAAATGAATTACAAAGGATTCCAATCATGGTTCATCCTAAACTAACCCTAAGCGGGTTTAGAAACTCATAGAGAAACTAAACGTACAAAAAGGATAAAAAGAAGATAGAAAGAAAGCCATGAATCTTGAGAATCAAATCCCAATCCTTCAAGATCCAAAGTTAGAGGTGAATCTTCAAGCTTTTCCTCGCTTCTGGTCCCTAGTCAAAGTCAAAGAATGAATAATGAATAAATGTTTTAAATCAATTATGAAGTACTCCCATACTCAAAAGTTCTTTAAAATGTCATTTGATACTTTAAAAAGGTTTTTTTTTTTTACTTTCAAGGACAAGTAATCAAATACCTTGAGGAATTATCTAATATCCTTGCAGGAAAATTTTATAGAGAGCAAACTTCTTGACCTTGCAAGAAGTATTTGAATACTTGACCAAGTATTTGAAAACTCTAGATCAAGTATTCAAATACATCACTTTGACACAAAGTATTTGAATATACCAACAAGTATTCGAATATTTCAAGTAAAAATATTTGAATACCTGTAAAAGTATTCAAATACTATGCCCTAGAACGAATTCAAAAGCCCATATTTAAAGATTGTTTTCACACTTTTTACAAGAGCGAACACCTTTGAAAAATAAAGGAAAACTCTGCCAAATTATCTTATCAACTTGCTCTCATTATTCTCTCATTGAATTGGGTTCTTACACACTAGGTTTTGTGTGTTCTTGAGATCTTGCTGCACTTTTATGCAAGAGTTATGAAGCCTTGATAATGGAATGAAGCATCTAGGGTGAGGCTATCCCTAGGATCTCTCATTGGAGAAGAGATTAGGGTTCTTGAGTGAGGTATCCCATCCACAAAGTAAGGTATCTTTGTTTACAAGAGAATTTAGTGATTACACCTAATCCTTTGGATTTGGGACTAGATGTAGCTCTCAAGTGGATAAGAGTGAACCAATATAAATTCCCTTGTGCACTCTTCTAAACCCCAACTCTCTTAAGTTTTTTTGTTTTGATTGGAAGAACTGCAAATTGTCTTAATAATGGCTATGGGCAATTGTAACATAATTTTTCATTCAATTGGATATTTGTTGATCTATTTTTATCCATCACACATTGAATTAGAATTTTGCTTGTAATTTTGCTACACTATCTTGAGGTATTCATCAATTAGCACTACATTGTACATTGGAGAGACATAACATTGCATTGCATCATTCATTAGATCATTAGTTGTTGTGGTTGATCATTATCATGCATATCATATCAACTACCTCAACTAAGATATTCATAAATCCTTGATCTTTTGGAAATGGGTTAGCTATTTTTGTTTTTAGAAAGATTTTTCTAATTTAACTTGTACTTGGGGCTCATTGTTACTATTTTCGAACGTTTGCGAAAAATTTCAGTGTACTCAATTCACCCCTCCTTTTGAGTACTTTCTATCCATTTTATTTTCTACATAATTCCTCCATTCATAATGTTAAATAAATAATATAAATATTAAATAAAAATAAATAGTATTTTTACTCTCTTAATATTTTATAAAATAAATATTAAATAAAAAAAATCTATTTTATTTTAAAATATATCAAGTATTTAATATTTTATTTAAGTTAATAAATAATAGGATTAATAAATTAATGGTTTTGGAGCTTGAAGTCTTTAGATTAAGATTAACAACGCAATTAATAACAATAAAGAAGAAGAAATTACCTTATTTTCCAAAAGATTATTTATGCCCACTTAAAACAAAGCGGATTGCGAATTTGAGTATATCAAGAAGGATGTCATGTCTCTAAAAAAAATAATTTGTTGTTGTGTTAATCCCAATAAGACAAATATAGCAAATAAATGAGTTATAAGCTAGTAGAGTTGTCAAATTAGGTAGCCCGATCTGGGCCAAAATGGCCCAAATTTTTTGGGTTATCTTTTTTTGAACCCAGCCCAACCCTTTTTACGGGCTAAGCTAGCCGGCCCATTAGACCGAGCCATTTTGACAATTATATAAGCTGATCCACTATACCCATACATTCCATAGCTCCTTTCACAAGAAGCATATGAGCTAGGATAATCAATTATGACATTAAACATGTACTTAAGGGCTATTTTGTAGTTCCACTTTTTAGGATATGATTATTGATCAATGAATTTGTAAAGTCCTATGCATGAAGGCATTGTCGCTTTTGCATATCCATTTCAAACAATAGACCAAGATTGATTAAAAAGCTATATAATCAAATACTAAAAATAAGATTGCTTTTACTAACAACATTAAACATTACAAGGATATGTAACGACCCAGCTTCATCACAGGAAAACTTGACCAATATAACTGTGATTCAATTTTAATTCATTTATAAAAACTCTTTAATTAATTTATTATGAAAATGAGTAAGAATTTTTCACAATTTTAGATAGTTTTTTTTCTACCAGTGTCAACATAGAATAAAAATAAAGTCTATGTCACTAAACATGGGAGAAAAGAAGTATCATACTCATAGAAATGTCAATACTAACATGTACAAGTGAAACATGAAGCTTTGTACTTTAACTCATCAAAATACTCTATTGTGAGGTATGTGTCAATACATGTGATCAAATTGCAAATATAGTTGAGAAAAAGGAAAAGGGATAATAAATATAAAAAGGAAAGGGGATAATACATATGTACATTCCCTAAGCTGGTCACTAAGACTAACTCACATCACTAAACAAGAGTGACCCACAACGGATCTAATTCCTACGACTAGGGCTCTAAATACATGGCAAGAGGAACTACGCATGTCGCCTCTAATACTTCCATATAAGAAGGCCTCTCCCCTTTAAGGGCATTTGGTGACTGCCAAACTGAAACAACTATAGGGTCGTCTAAAAGATTGAACTGTGACTCCTCCAAGCTTCGCTAGGGTATCCGGGTTTAACATATAAACTGAAGATTATTCCTCTATGTTACTGCCCATCTACTATGGTAAAGTTCAATAAGCGACATCCTTCGCTACTGATGTGCACTCCTAAAAGTCAGAAAAAATAAAAATTAAGGGTCCAAGTAGAACTACATCCATCTATTCCCGTGATAATGAATCATTGCGATCATCATAGTTATACACACACTAATGGCACATAAGTAAGGATAAGCTACCCAAAAATAAATAATCATAGCAAGATAAAATATACAATATGGTAAACATATATTTAGGATACATTCAATCCCATTATGCAAGCATAATATTAAATCTTAACCACATTTGTTATTTATAATATTATGACCAATTATGCAACTGTAGACAATGGTCCTAGACTCTCCATGGAAATCTAATTGTGCAACCAGCCCAAATATTCCTTAATCATG
>QUWT01000022.1:228425-377141 GCA_004329165.1 Spatholobus suberectus | reverse complement strand
TTTTTATAGGTCTTGACCTTGTGTCCTTGTTTGGTTCATAACATGGGCTACAAAGATGCGTTTGAGGTGATCTTGGTGTCTATGGATAGATAAGAGAAAAGTATACAAGTTTCATTTAGAATTTGTTAGCTGGTTTAGCCTAGATCATGGACAAAGATTGACTTAAATTTAAACATATTGTTGCCCACTAACAGCTTGACATTGGTACAATAATTTAGGCATATCTGAGTTATACATTATTTTTAGGTGATTCCAAAGCCATTAGTTAGCTAACATCTAGGGTTACAATTCTTATGTAGAGCAATAAACCTAATTCAATCATCTTGCTACTCATTTTTGCCCACTAAGTTGACACTTTTTGATAGAAAGGTAAACATGGACATGCTCACCACTCGTAATTGAAAAATTGCAATTTCCAAGCATAAGGGCTTCCTAAGGCCTGCCTAAACTACCAAAATTCTATAAGGTCATGTTCATACTATCTTAATGTTCAATTTCCTAACATTTTATTTCAAAATAGGGATTTCCTATCAATCTAAGTCATTCTTACTTAATCCTAATCCTCTAATTCCTTATCCAGAATAGTAGAAACCCTCAAGTTAACCTAAACCCTCACAATAATGTCATTCTACCTCAAATAGTCATAGGTTCAATTAATTCTGATCAAATTCATCTCAAAGGAAACCAACATAACCACATATTCAAGCAATACACATGAAGAGCAATAATTATAATTCATACCGAACCATAACATACAAAACGCATTACAATCAACCTTTGATAATTTAGTTCCAAGGATTCAAGGGTTTGGGGAATTTACATTCCCCTTTATAAACATAATTAAACACAAATAGATACCAAAAATAATTAGGTTTTGTGGTCAAACCCCTACCCACGACTATTGTCATACCTATGAACGAGATAGTCTCACTTCTCCCTTATCTTGAAAGAAGCGAATCCACAGCAAGAGGATGAAGATGACTCGACGGTGATTCCTATGATCTCCTAATCACAATTGTGGTAGCTCTTACAAGGGCTCCTACAGTAACTCTGCAATGATGACATAGGTTCCAAAAGAAAAAGAAGAGTGAGGTGGGGGATTAAGAATTAGGTCTAAGATACCTAATAAGAGTTCTTAAAGATAAATTAGATTGTAGAGTAACAAGCCAAGGCCCAACTGGTAAAAGGCCCAACTAACACAACCTTTAGAAACTTTATTTATTATTTATTATTGTCTAAATATTTTAATTATAAAACCCCTTTTTCATCTCTTCATATATTTTTCCAAAATATTATTTATTAAAATAACATATAGCAAACATCATTTATATATATATATATATATATATATACAAGAAAACAAAAATCAAGGCATTACAATCATAGAAAGAATAAACATAGAAGGCAACAACATAGCAACATAAACTTATAGTCCTTTACCCTTAATTAGGACATCAAGTTTGGTGCCTCAGAGAGTTATGCTTAGCACCAAACCCTTGGTGCTTAGCGACACTTTAGTTTACTTTCAATTATTACGTCCATGCTTAGCACCAACACCATTTATGTAAGGAATTCATTAGTATACTCAAGCTTACCACTAATTTTCTAGCGCTTAGTGCCAAACCTCTAGAGGACCAAGGGTTGCTTTCTGCCTCTGTCCACTTAGCACCAATTCTGGCACTTAACACCACCACACTTAGTGCTAAACCTCCATAGGACTCTCTGTCTTTCTCACGAGGGGTAGCAAATGTTTAACCCATGATTTTCCTTGGCTTTCAAACACTCCAAAATAGATTAATCAATTCCTAATCACTTTTTTACATTTATAATTGGTCAATCTATTCTATAACTCCTCACTCACTCATAATCCCCTCAAAACCTATTAAATCCTTAACTTTGGCACAAGGGAGGAAAAGGCAAGAATAGTCATGACAGTCACATACACAATTAAACATGAAATTGTTATATAGTGTATCAATGATTACGAAAAATCACATTCTTTTTACACACAATCATACAATTCACAACAATTGGGTCTAGGGCCAACCCCTCTACTCTTGACCAAAGTCATCCCCATGAGCAAGATAACTCACTTCCTCTTACCTCGACAAACTCTAGCAAGAGGATGCGAATGGTGCAACAGCATCTTCCTACAAATCCTCACTCCTTGACTGTAGTAGTTCCAACGACACGATATCTCCAAAGAGGCAAAACAAAGAATGAGGGAAAGGGTCAAATTTTCAAGAAACCTAAGGAACACTTAAAGCTAACTTTGGGCTTATGAAAACTAAGCCCAACACCAAGGGTCTTGAAACTTCTAAAGACATTTTAATTATAAAACCCATTTTAAAGGCCAAATATCTCTTTTCCCAAAATACCAAAAACAAAGCAAACAGAAAATAATAATAATACTAATAATAATGTATTTAATTAGAAGGAAAACATTGGGTGTTGTAGTGTTGCTAGCGCTCCTCATAATAAAAATGAAAAGTATAGCTAAACACTTGAAGTATATGGACACTTGAATGACATCCACAAAAGACAAAAAATATGTTGAGTTGGCTAGCCACCAACGATGCTTATGTGGAGTGTGAAAAAAAATAAATTATGAAATTAAACAAAAATAAAGTAGGCAAATGAAACAAAAATTACATTGGTGGAAAGGAAATAAAAATGAAAGTGTAAGGAGCGAAAAGGAAAGAAGGAGTGCAGAGAAGAACAATTTAGGGGAAAGAAGCATATATTAAAGGCGAGAAAACACAAGCAAGAAAGAAAGAGATGTGCAGAGAAGAAAACAAAGAGGAAAGCCGAAAGTGGGAAAAAAGAGTGTAGAGATTCTCGAACAAACGCAAGCAAGAGAGAAAGAGAAGTGCGAAGAAGAGGAATTGTAGAGATGGAAATACAAGCTAGAGGAGAGAAAATGCAAGCAAATAGAAAGACACTTGAAGATTTACGTTGATATAATGTTGGAAAGAGAGGTCAACAAAAAATCTACATTAAAGGTAGAGTTTAGATAAACACTTGCATTTTAAAGCATCGAAGGTTGTGGTTCATTTTCCCATTGTTAAGTGATAAACCTTTAGTTGTTATGATTGGCATGAGAAATTTGGGTCTTTATTTGTTGAATTCAACTTATCTTCATTGATATTTTGACCCATTTTTCTCTATTTTCATGCAAGATGAAAGGAGTGGCATTTTGGAAGAAATAACTAAGTTTGGAAGAGAGAATTGCTACTGCCAAAGATGTACGACCATGTTTCACCATGCACAGTTGTGCTTCACTATGCACGACCGTGCTTCCATCAAGCCCACGAGCCTAATAAAAAATAAAGGGCTTATGAACTTGAAAGACACTTTTTCCTCTAATTTTTTTGACTTTTTTGGATTTTGATTGATAGATAACTTCCTAAAACTTTAGAGGGCCCCAGATAAAGATTGAGGATCAACCTTTTAGCTAAGGTTTTTCTTTAATTTCTAATGATTCATATTATAATGGGTTGTTTCTTTGTTGTTATGGAGAACTAATCCCTAGGCTAGATTGTGATGTAGCCATGCTTGAGATGATTGGAACCCTATTTTAATTGTTAATCTTATTTCCCTTCTTCTTTCAATTGAATTGCTTTAACATTCTTTAATATATTGTTTGGAATTTATCACCCCTTGCATGTTTTTAATCAATTAATTAACCAGCGGTCGTACCGTAATTAATTTGTAAATCTCTATTGTAATTGGGTTAGAGACATTAATTGATCAAACTATGAACTAAACTCTTAATCAAATTTGTTCACCCCTTGCTCCTATTCTTTTTCTGGATTAGACCACTGTATGACCAACTAAAGGTTTAATAGAGGAAAAAGTTTATACAACCCATGACCACAGTTTTTGAAAGAATTTGGTAGAGGGAAATTGATAATTGAATTGGGACATAAGATTACAATTTAACTAGGGGGAAGAGAGTTGAAGACATCGGTGAACCCATAATCCTAGGTTCTTAAACTCATTGAAATCCAATTTTCCTTTAAGCAATCTTTCTTTAATTCTTTGCATTTCAACTCTTTGCACTCAAACCCTTTTAATCTGTATAACTTAGACAATATACGAATTTCGCCTAAAGGTACTTCATATCAGTCCCTTAGGTACAATATATGGACTCAGTCCATTATTACTATTGTGATAGGATATGGTTGCCCTTAAGCGTGTTTTAGACATATCATTGAGTTTGAATGCCTTAAAGGTAGTAGTTGTTGAAATAATCTCCTTTTAGTTTGCACCTTGTAATCATTCTATAAATTTTATAATTTATCCCCTATTAGGATGTAGTCTAACAATGTAGTTTATGCATAAATATTTGGAAGGAAAATGGAGAATGATATTGTATGTGTCTTGTGGTAGAGGTTTATTAATTGTTTTGATTTCAATACAAATGAAGTGATTGTACTAAATTACATTGATTTGTTTGAAAATTAAGATGACAATAATGTGCAATTGTGATTGGATATGAATAGTGAAGCAATTGATTCATGACTTGCATTTTTTCAGGCTTTATTGAAACACATTTTCCATTACACCGTGAGTGCTCTAAGGGTTCTACGACTAGGTTGGACTCTTTTACTCGGACAGTTTTCATCACTTATCTCTCATGGCTTAAGCTTCAATAGGTCTCTCACAATTCTCCATACCTATGGTCAGGTCTATACATTTTAATCTTCAATACTTCCTGTTGACTACTCTCTCACTTTCACAATTGTTATATTTGTTTATTATCTCATTCTCAACCTAAGAATTCTTTCTTATCAAAATCCCTATTTAGTATTTAAATCCTTCATGTTTAGATTTTACTCTTTTTCCTTTTAATATTTAAAGCCATCCTCTAGGGGTCAAGTCTAAGGTCACAGGCATTCTAAATTACTCTTGACACTCCTTTAATGCTTACCTTAATACTCTTATTTTATTCTCTCTTAATTATCTCATACCTTCTATTACATCGTGAAGGAATTCACCTATTCTCTATCTTATTCACAACTATTACTGTCTAACTAGAACCCTCATAATACTATCCTAGGGCCTAGCCTCTCACTTATCCTTGAGGTAGCAAACACAATTCTAATTACAAGCATACATTTATTCATATCTTTTGCCTAATAACTAGACACACACATCGTTTTGTTGCATCAAACAAGCATATCGTACATTCATAACATGAGCACATATGCATAATCTCAACACTTCATCATAAGACACAATTACATTTTCACATGTGTTCACATTACATCAATCGTCATGAAGGTCACACAAACTTCACATAATTACAATTGTAGCACACTTCAACATATCACACGATAACAAAATGCATATGCATGCTATGTTCTTAAACCACTACTCATGCACATGTGATACCAACCTAAACTTTTCAGAAAGTAGACTAGGAGTAAATGCACGGCCATAAGAAGTGTCATCGATACCGATGCCTTCGGCTTTCGCACCCTTAACTAGTATGATATCCCCTGGTGACTAGTTAGGGTTACCTAGTTTTGCCAGTATGCCCCGGCTCCATGGGATCAGCATGGACCATTGGAGTTTTCCTAACTAGATAACCCCCAAGGCTAAGGTTAGATAACCCATCACGGCCTCCACCAGCCAAATTCCTACATACTTTCCTCATCACATAACTTAATGTTATGATACATGGCCATATACAATGTTTACAGCTTTTCATAGGCTTTATCAAGAAATATTGACACAATTTTCATATCGCACTCAGTTTCTCAAGGTAAATAACAATCATACAATATAAACTCAACAAGGCATAAAGAGAAACAACCAAGAATTAAAAACTACAAAAAAGAATTCACAGGTACAAGAACAAAATAACCAAGGTCGTGTCCACTCAACGGGACAAGAGGTTCGCCTGACGATCATGCTAATAGCGAACCCCACCTAGCAGTTGTATTTCTGTGCCAAACTCAACCCACCCAGCAGGTTTTGTACCCCACCCAGCGAGTCCACATCAGGACTCACCCCGCCTAGCGGATCCGAGACAAAGTGTAATTTATTTTTCCTATTATCTTTGGTTTCTAAATACTCCAAAACAATTAATTAAATTACTAATCACTCATTCTACCTTGATAATTAGTCTCTCTAATTTATAAACACTTCATTTACTCACAATCCCCTTAAAACTCATCAAAACCCTAACTTAGGCATACGGAGAAGGAAAATGATAAATAGATAAATAAGCACAACATAAAGGACAAGGAAGAACAAGGAGAAGAGCACTCACCTCTAAGGACATGCAAAGCTGTGTTTTAGGGTTGGGTTCTCTGATTTCTATTCCTCCTTTTTCTCTTCCTCTTCTTCTTTCTTTACTCCTCATTCTCTCTAACCTTTTTCTTCTTCTATTTTGTTAAACCTAAACCTAATTCTCTTTCTCTATTATCTTCTTATAACATGTAGGTGGATGTGTAGCTTAATGGGCTTTAGTCCCCTATTAGGCCCTAGATGCTCTTTTGGGTTCTATGGTAACATTCCTACTAATTTCTAATACTAAGGTGTCAATAACAACAACACTAATAATAACAATAATATAATAACAACACAACACAATAATAATAGTAATAATAATAATAATAATAATAGCAACAACAACAATAAATATAATATTAATAATAATAATAGTAGCAATAACAACAATAAATATAATGTTGATAATAATAAGAGCAATAATAATAAGAAATATAATAACAATAACTTTTAAGGCATCTTTTCTCTAATAACACATAGGAAGGTTCCTACTAAGAGCTATCTCATGATTTGTTTCTAGTTTCTGAAATTTGGGGTGTTGCACACCCCTATAGTGGTCACACTATACATCATATAAAATGAAATAAGGCAGCTATTCAAAAAGAAATATCCAAAAAGGAGAATGTGATCCATCATATACCATCATCTCTAACCAACAACTCCACTATCAACTTTGAATAGCTGGATCTACTAAAGCATCACCATTTGCTCCTATGTTAATGACATGATTGTCACAATCAAACAACAAGGCAAGGATAAGCTTACTTAAAAACAATGTAACATAAAATCAAGAACATAACCAACAAATAATTTCATACTCATCTATTAACAAGGAACAAGCACACCTTATCTTCTATAAGTATCAATATTCACATACTTCGAGTTCAACAATCAAATCCATCTATAAAGAGCAACAACATTTCTAAAACAATAATTCACTTAGTAAAGTTAACTTTCGCTCAGCGAATCACTTCCAGACATTCTAGAATGTCCTTACTTGCTTAGTGAGTCACTTACTTGCTGAGCAAACTATTTTCTGGAAAATTTACCAAATTTCATATGAATACTCACTTAAGCGGGTTGAATACTTACTTAGCAGACAACTCACTCATCCCACCCGCAACAGGGTCGAGACCACTCGTTCAGCAAAGTTCTATTCCTAGGAGCTTTGCATCAACAATTCCATCCTCTTCATCAACCACCTTAGAGGTAAGGGGGAATGGGGTTGATTCTAAATTGTTGTCACTTTGTATGTTGGTAGGAAGGGTTTTTCGCTAAACTGTTTGATATTAAACTTTAATTTTTGCTAAGTTGTCACTCTGCTTAAATTTAGATTGTCAAATTATAATTGTTAAGTTGTTACTCTGCTCAAATTTAGATTATTAAATTATAATTGCTAGTTGTTACTCTGCTCAATTTTAGATAATTAAAATGCACTTACTAAGCTGTTACACTGCTGAAATTTAGAAAGTTAAAATATATTTATTCAATTGTTATTCTGCCAAAATTTTAAATTAAATTATAATTATTATGTTCTTATTTTGCTAAAATTTTATATGATTACTAAATTGTTATTCTGTTAAAATTTTGACATTGTGTAATTTTTGCAAAATAAGGTAGAAATGTTGATTGTACTGGTACTCAAATTAAATGAGACCAGGGAGACCTCTACTTGAGAAGTTAGGAATTGAAAGTTTAGTGTGTAATGTAAAGCAAGTGGCATAGCACCCTACTAGGAAGCTACAGTTTGGTACGCTGAGGAATGAAAGACAGGGACCCATTTGAGGAGGTCTTGGGGGTAGTCATCAAGTGGTAAAGGTCCTAATGGCAAGGTAGCACACTCTAGCTAGGATATTTACCTAACCAAACTCGATAACCCTGACAACTTCTCAGCATTCTGGGATTGGTTTGAGAGTAAACCTTTGTAAATGGATGTGCTAACTAATATTTGTTCCTCATTAATGATGAGGACTGTACAATGTGATGATGTTGATGAGGTATATATACTCTCAGTCACTTCCCAGGTTTTGTTGAGAACTATTACTCACTAATGGGAAGTATGGATCCATACCAAGTCAAGGATAGTGTAGTATAACTTAGAATAAATCCTAGGTTCCCTATGTTAATTGTGTTTCAATTCCTACCATACATGTGAAAGTGATTTTAGAACAAATCACCTCACTCCATTGTTTTTCTTTCTTGTATGATTAATCACAATTATTGAAGATAACGATAGTGCCTGATGATGCTGAGGATGAGTCAAAGGATACTCTTACAGATTGTAAACTTGGTTTATAATATTTTCCTAGAGGAATAGGGTAGAAAAATACTATAACACCCCTACTTTAACTTACTCATTGTTTTTCTAATTATTCTATGATTAACTGTGAAAAATCAAATGGGAATCTCAAGGGTATGATTCTCATGGTTATATTCATATTAGCAAGCTCTATCGAGTCTAGATTTTTCTTATTTTATTGGGTTAAGGCCCAGAAGTGATAAAACAACTAGTTTGTCCCTAAAAACTTGCTTAATAGAATAAAATAGTAAAAATTAGCTAGAGAGGTTTAAAAATTATTTTTAAACCATATTTATATTCAAAATAATTAATAATAATTTTATAAATTTTTTGGAAATTTTTGAGACAGTTTTTGTGAAATGACCGATATACCCTTAGTCGACTATGAATGCCAGCAAGGAGACCTTTTAACCTCAAAAAATTTGAAAAATTTATATTGAGTATATTTTAATTATACCAATATTATTTTAAGGTTAAAATAGTGAAAAGTCTAAAAATATATTTATTTGGCAAAAATTGGATTTCTTGGCTTAATAAATGTCTTTTTAGTGAAAAAAAAATATTATAAATAATATATACATGAGAAAAATATGAAAAATTTTGTAAGGATCAAAAAAATATACTTGAGAAGGTGGTGTGGCCATATTTTCCAAAAACCTACCCAAATTTTATATCTAATTTTGTTCATTAAATTAAAATTTAATTATTTTTAATATCTAATAATTATATAAATATTTTTTTTTAATTTTTTCAGACCTTTGACTGGTCTGGGACGTTTCCCCTCAGCCCACATGTGGAAAGTACAAATAAAAATGATATTCTATTGTTTTTTATTCAAAAATTAAATCTGAACTACCTACTTTTATCCTATAAATAAACCCATCAACCACTACACTATTACACTCCTCACTTCAAAAATCAGAGCTCTCTCTCTCCTCGTAGCTACTGGAACATGTAGCTCATCCCTCTCTAAGTTCTTGAATTTTTTTTCCACCTTTAAAAGTTTTCCATTAAGTTTAGGCCATAAACCTCCAAGCCACCTCTCCTCTTCTATTCTTCCACCAACAAACCTTATGTTGCCTTAAGGGGGAATGAGGTTTAGGCTCTATATTTGTTTCTTAATGGGGGTGTGTGTGGGTTATCCCTTAAACCCAATTAATTTACTAATCCTACTACTATTACTATGTAATAATTTATATTCTTGTTCATTTCAATTCTTGCTTTATTAAGTCATTTACTTTAATGTTCATTTATTTTCTTGCCTTGTTATTATTCCATTATGTTTGCCCATTTACCTTATGTCATTTACCTTACTGTTTAATTTTTGCTATTTAAATTCTTGCCCTTTAATTTCTTGCTTTACTTATTGCAATTTATATTTTGCCCATTTAAATTATTGTCATTTTTCTTATTGTTATCTTGATTATTGCCATTTATTTTTATTGTTGGTATCATATTATAACTTAATATCCTATTATAAATAACCATCAATGAGCCTATTTTTATGCAAGCTAGCTTTTTTTTTTTAAACCAATTTAAAGCCTCAAGATCACTTGGAGTAACAAATTTTGGAACCCATTTTTCTCTTAGGGGTTCTCGGACATTTCATAAAGAAAATAATAAGGAATATTTCTTTTATGTCAATTAACTTATTAGAATAAGTAAGATGGTTAAGAAATAATAATATTTTATAAAATCAATTTTGGACCACATAGAGAATGAATTCAATTTCTAGAAAGAAAAACAAAAAAAAAATTGGGCTTTTTCTAAAAGGGGCATTCGGCCCATTAAAAAAAATGAAGTAAAGAAGAAAATGAATTTCTTTCATTTAAATTAAGCATTTTTGACAATTACTTGAATTGATTCAAATTGGTGAAAATAAATCTTAGGAAAAATTAAAGAAAAAGGTTTTCTTGAAAAAGCAAGTTCTACTATTATTTTTTTTTGTGAATTAATCTAAGAAATAAAGTTTTGTCAAAATTAATTAAATGGACTTTAGGCCCAAACTAGGAAAAGTTTTTAGAAATAAAGACCTTATTGGACAATTTTAAATTTGTTACCATTCAACTATTATTTTGAACAAATTATGGCTAGTATGGAAATAAATAAATAATCTTATTCAAATAAAGTTAACAAATGTTTTGGTAAAATGCATGCAATTACATGATTTTCTTCAAAAAAATTAGAAGTCTTGGTTTTGTAAGATGAACACCCAAAATTTTAGTAAAAGGAAACAACTAGAGAGAAACTCTAAGTATGCTTTATGGTTGCAGCACAGTCTAACCTTCCACATCAAAAAAACTTCTCTCAAATTTATTTAACACATCCTAATTATAATGGTAGATTGAAAAATTTTCCTTTAAATGGTCTACTTTGAAAAGTTAGAAAAGGAGAAAGATAAGTAATTAAAATAAGAACCATAATAAATGCATGAATGTATGAGAATGAATATGTATGTAACTTTGATTGTTGATATTTCCTTCCCTATGATATTCGTATTGAATTAATTCTAAGTTTTATGTAAATATGATGGATGAATGAAATCTTTGAAATGAGTAATGCTGGAACTCTGCTGGATTATCTAGAGAGCATGTCTTGAAACTTAGAAAACAAAGTCATAGGAAAATCCCGATTGAGTTAGGACCATGTTGAGAAGCATGAGTGCCTGTGTCTGGGAAGTCACAGTTTGGTACACTGTGGGATGAAAGGCAGGGACCATTGTTCGGGTCTTCAGGGTAAAGGTGTTGAGTTGTGAACATCCCAATGGTCAGGTTAGCACCCTAAGCCGGGTAAATCACTGTAAACTGACTTGGTAACCCTAACGCCTGCTAAGCATCACCATGATTGGTGTAGTGTATATCCTTGATGGGTGTGTGGCCCTTTCTTTGAGGATGATGATTACGACATAGATGTCTGTACCTTGTGAGGGATTATACGAACTCCCAATCGCTTCCTAGTGATTCCTAATGGTTAAAGTAAATCATCAAAGATAGGTATGGATCCATACGTCTGGTAAAGGTTGAGATTGAGTCGTAACAACGTAAGTCAGACCTTAGGATTTCCCCCGATTGCTTGTTTAATTTGTTGTTTGTGGCCTATTAAGAAACGAATGAGGCTTTTATAAAAACCTCACTCCTTTCTTGTTTGTTTCTTTTCACATACGATCGTGGTACAAGCAGATGGACTCTGAGGACTGGCAGTGATGATTACTCTATGTATGGCTTTGTAGATTTTATAGGATGGGCTAGCCTAGTATAGACCTATACTACTCTGACATAGGTCATTTTGTTGTACAGCTATGGGCAAGTATTTAGGATGTACTTTTGTTGTATTTGCTGATGTATTTCTTATATATGTACTTTGATTTTGTACGTAAGACTCGACGTCTATTTCACGATCATGGTTCTTTATATAATGTCTCTTGAAATTACTAAACCTTTGCAAAAAAAATAAGTATATATTAGTTTTAAATCAAGCCAACGTTCTAACAAACGAATTAAGAAATAATAAAATAAAATAAATGTATGTCTTATTATAGTGAGTGTTACAAATACTGCTCTGTATAGGATCTTTTTGATGTATATACTAGGTTAGGTAGTATATATCTTTTTGATATACTTCTATTTTTTTTTCATTAGGTATTACTTAAACCATGATGTACAGTTTGAGATATATATATAAAGCAGTTTTATTATTTTACTTCTATTTCCAAATTTTGTTAAATTTAGAAATTTTTTATTATAAAATTGAAAACAAAATTCACATTTTCATCAACTTTAATTAATAATTAAATTAATATAAATTATATTTAAAATTAAAGGAGTGTCACAACTTCCTTATTTCCAAAATGCAAAAATTTTAAAGATTTTAATAGAAAAAATTTCAAAAATGAAAAAGAGGAAAGTTTGACAAAAACAATGTAACATAGATACTTGGCCTCCTATTTCATTAACCTTAATTGCAACTAAAAGAAATGGGGGAAAAAAAACATATTATGTTATCCATGTTTATTTTAATTGAAAAATTGTATTATATTTTTATCTATCAAAGATACATGGGCTCCTAATGTGGCACTCATTCACATTGGACACAACCCATGCTTATTTGATTATTTATTTAGTTATTTAATTTTAGGTTGACAAAAATACAAGAAAGTTTTTTGCTTTTTATTTTGCACTCGATGGTTTACATGAAACCTTCAAAATAGAAAACCTGTAGGTAAAACAGAATTTGAAAATGGGAGTAAAAGATAAAGAAAATGAAATATATCACATAGTCATAATCAAAACCAAATACATATAGGTTTCTGAAGTACATATAAAGCTGACTACATTTGAAATTGAAATATAACTAGAATCATGAAATATAGGAAAATCAAAAAAATTCATCAAAAGACACTGCTATCCCTAATTACATACATAAAAAAAAATCCTAATCAAAACAATGTCTATAAATCTACTCCTAGTCCTTCTATACAAAAAAAGAAAAACAACTCCTGAATTATCATTCCTCATCTATCTAGGTCTCATCAGAGTCGTTAGAGGCTGAGTAATGAGCATGTCCGTTGGGTAACCCACGAGGTAACCCAACAGTGAATGGAGCTAATGAAGGCGAGGAGTGTCATCCATTAGCCATGCCCACTTAGTATTCCATCATAGGGGAATCCATAGGTGACTCAGCTAGGACGACCTCCATAGGAGATCCCTTGGGGTCCTCTAGAATAGGTTGCATGATAGGTTGTAGATCCAGAGGTGGCTACAAGTAAGTAGTGCAAAGTCCATGTAAAGGCCCATTAATGCTACGGGAAGGTCTTTAGGTGGCTACGATGGTGCATGAGAGACATACTCAAAATGTGGCAGCAATGAAAAAGAAACAAAAATGGAGAAAGTCAATGACATGGGAGGCATGTGCACTCCTAGAATGGGGGATAAGAAGGTAACCATGACAAAGACTCTGATAGTCAGGTAGTCAATTGCCTTGTCGTAGTAATATACCCCCATATCCATGTAGTCAACATACGTGTTAAATAAGATAGGAAAGGTCGCCATCTTTAAGTATCAACCATGATTTATCTTGCATAAAGAAAATAAATAGAGGAGTGAGACGATTTTGTTCTTAAAATCACTTTCAGGTAGATGGTAGGGTATTCTACTATCACTCATAGATAAAATATAGTTAGCAATAAAGAAAAGGGGAACCTAGGGTTTATCTAAGTTATAATAACTACCTTTGACACTATATGGATCCATACTTCCTACAAAACTGGGAAGTGGTTAGGAAAACATATACCTCTCTCAAAATCTTTCACATGGTACAACCCTCGTCTTCATCAAGGAACAGAGCAACAGCTCAAGACATTCATAGTCCATCTAGAGGTATACTTCTCACACCAACTCTAGAATGCTGAGTAGCTGTCCGAGTTATCAAGATTACTCAGGTGAATATTCCAACTAAAGAGTGTTATCTTGGTCATTGGAACCTTTACTGCTTGAAATCTTAACCCTAAGACCTTTGCAAGTAGGTCCCTACCTTTCATTCCTCAACATACCAATTGTTACTTCCCATGTAGGGTATCATGCCATTGCATGTTCTTGCCTGACACTCATAATTTGGATAAAGGTTTTCCTGATCTTAGTACACGTTAAGATCATGGCAAGTGTACTGATCGTACAAGTAATAAAGGAAAAAGTAAGAGTTATCATCTCCACAAGAATTATGGTTTAATAATAATGCAACCAAATAATTACTCGTGAATTTAGGAATTAAAAGACAAACTAAAGTGTTTTGTATTTTTTGAATTATTTAAAGTAAAGAACAAAGAATGCACTTTAAAGATGTTTAGAAACGTTATGAATAAAAATGGTTAGGTTTTAGAATCCCCAATAATTTTCCCCAATATAAGTTCTCTACTTTCTAAACTTGTTCTTATTAGGCAATTTACTTTCAATTTCTCTAAATTAATTCAACCCTAATTCCTTAGGTGATAACCCTTTGTTCCTAATTTTGCATCCTAATCCCTTAGGCGAGCAAATTTAGTCACAAGTATTAAGAATAAGAAATTAGCGCTAAGGCATAGAATCTTTCTTCCTATCCCTAGGTTCAAGAATTATATGGTTATGAAAATGGAACAGTTCAAACCCCAATTCCGCCAATTGCAAAGTTTGAATTACAAATCAATTCCAAATGGGTGTCAAGCATAGGAAAATCATTAAGTGTAAAATTAACAACTAAATTGCATTAATAATTAAAGGTTTAGAAAGAAAAATGAATTACAAAGGATTCCAATCATGGTTCATCCTAAACTAACCCTAAGCAGGTTTAGAAACTCATAGAGAAACTAAACATACAAAAAAGATAAAAAGAAGATAGAAAGAAAGCCATGAATCTTGAGAATCAAATCCCAATCCTTCAAGATCCAAAGTCAGAGATGAATCTTCAAGCTTTTCCTCGCTTTTGGTCCCTAGTCAAAGTCAAAGAATGAATAATGAATAAATGTTTTAACTCAATTATAAAGTACTCCCATACTCAAAAGTTCTTTAAAATGTCATTTGATACTTTAAAAAGGTATTTTTTTGACTTTCAAGGACAAGTAATCAAATACCTTGAGGAATTATTTGAATATCCTTGTAGGAAAATTTTATAGAGAGCAAACTTCTAGACCCTGCAAGAAGTATTTGAATACTTGACCAAGTATTTGAAAACTCTGGATCAAGTATTCAAATACATCACTTTGACACAAGTATTTGAATATACCAGCAAGTATTCGAATATTTCAAGTAAAAATATTTGAATACCTGCAAAAGTATTCAAATACTCTGCCCCTAGAACGAATTTCGAAAGCCCATATTTAAAGATTGTTTTCACACTTTTTACAAGAGCGAACACCTTTGAAAAATAAAGGAAAACTCTGCCAAATTATCTTATCAACTTACTCTCATTATTCTCTCATTGAATTGGGTTCTTGCACACTAGGTTTTGTGTGTTCTTGAGATCTTGCTGCACTTTATGCAAGAGTTATGAAGCCTTGATAATGGAATCAAGCATCTAGGGTGAGGCTATCCTAGGATCTCTCATTGGAGAAGAGATTAGGGTTCTTGGGTGAGGTATCCCATCCACAAAGTAAGGTATCTTTGTTTACAAGAGAAATTTAGTGATTACACCCAATCCTTTGGATTTGGGACTAGATGTAGCTCTCAAGTGGATAAGAGTGAACTAGTATAAATTCCCTTGTGCACTCTTCTAAACCCCAACTCTCTTAAATTTTTTTGTTTTGATTAGAAGAACTACACATTGTCTTAATAATGGCTATGGGCAATTGTAACATAATTTTTCATTCAATTGGATATTTGTTGATCTATTTTTATCCATCGCACATTGAATTAGAATTTTGCTTGTAATTTTGCTACACTATCTTGAGGTATTCATCAATTAGCACTACATTGTACATTGGAGAGACATAACATTGCATTGCATCATTCATTAGATCATTAGTTGTTGTGGTTGATCATTATCATGCATATCATATCAACTACCTCAACTAAGATATTCATAAATCCTTGATCTTTTGGAAATGGGTTAGCTATTTTTGTTTTTAGAAAAGTTTTTCTAATTTAACTATACTTGGGGCTCATTGCTACTATTTTCGAAACGTTTGCGAAAAATTCAATGTACTCAATTCACCCCTCCTTTTGAGTACTTTCTATCCATTTTATTTTCTACATAATCCCTCCATTCATAATATTAAATAAATAATATAAATATTAAATAAAATAAATAGTATTTTTACTCTCTTAATATTTATAAAATAATATTAAATAAAATAAATCTATTTTATTTTAAAATATATCAAGTATTTAATATTTTCTTTAGTTAATAAATAATAGGATTAATAAATTAATGGTTTTGGAGCTTGAAGTCTCTAGATTAAGATTAACAACGCAATTAATAACAATAAAGAAGAAGAAATTACCTTATTTTCCAAAAGATTATTTATGCCCACTTAAAACAAAGCGAATTGTGAATTTGAGTATATCAAGAAGGATGTATGTCTCTAAAAAAAATAATTTGTTGTTGTGTTAATCCCAATAGGACAAATATAGCAAATAAATGAGTTATAAGCTAGTAGAGTTATCAAATTAGGCAGCCCGGTTTGGCCCAAATTTTTTGGGTTATCTTTTTTTGAGCCCAGCCAAGCCTTTTTACAGGCTAAGCAGGCCGGCCCATCAGACCGAGCCCATTTTGACAACTATATAAGCTTGATCCACTATACCCACACATTCCATAACTCCTTTCACAAGAAGCATATGAGCTAGGATAATCAATTATGACATTAAACTTGTACTTAAGTGCTATTTTGTAGTTCCACTTTTTAGGATATGATTATTGATCAATGAATTTGTAAAGTCCTGTGCATGAAAGGCATTGTCGCTTTTGCATATCCATTTCAAACAATAGACCAAGATTGATTAAAAAGCTATATAATCAAATACTAAAACTAAGATTGCTTTTACTAACAACATTAAACACTATAGGATATGTAATGACCCAGCTTCATCACAGGAAAACTTGACCAATATAACTGTGATTCAATTTTAATTCATTTATAAAAACTCTTTAATTAATTTATTATGAAAATGAGTAAGAATTTTTCACAATTTTAGATAGTTTTCTTTCTACCAGTGTCAACATAGAATAAAAATAAAGTCTACGTCACTAAACATGTGAGAAAAGAAGTATCATACTCATAGAAATGTCAATACTAACATGTACAAGTGAAACATGATGCCTTGTACTCTAACTCATCAAAATACTTTATTGTGAGGTATGCATCAATACATGTGATGAAATTGCAAATACAAGTCGAGAAAAAGGAAAAGGGATAATACATATAAAAAGGAAAGGGGATAATACATACATACATTCCTTAAGCTGGTCACTAAGACTAACTCACATCACTAAACAAGAGTGACCCATAAGGGATCTAATTCTTACAATTAGGGCTCTAAATCCATGGCAAGAGGAACTACGCATGTCGCCTCTAATACCTCCATATAAGAAGGCCTCTCCCCTTTAAGGGCATTTGGTGATGCCAAACTGGAAAAACTATAGGGTCCTCTAAAAGATTGAACTATGACTCCTCTAAGCTTTGCTGGGGTATCTGGGTCTAATGTAACACCCCTACTTTTGTATATTAATTATTCTGTATGTTTAAAATTTTTTTTAATTCATCAATGTATTTAGAACAATTAATAATAATTTTATAAATTTTTCTAGAATTTATTGAGATAATTTTTGTAAAATGACAAAAAGACTCCTGGTTGACTGTGGGAACCAATTGGAGACTTTTTGACCTCAAAATATTTGAAAATTTTAATTAAGTATCTCTCATTATTAAAACTTTATTTTGAGAGAAAAGTAGTGAAAAATATAATAATCCTATTTCAATTCTTCCACTGTTTTTTATATATATTTGGCAATACAATTCTGAAAAATCGGAAAGGAATTTTGAAATTCTAACTCCCACCATTTTTCTCAAAATTCAAGAGCTATTTAATTGTGATTTTAATCATTTTTCCGAGCCGGAGCCCGAAGAAATTAGAAAATGACAATTTTCTTCCTATTTCTCAACATTAAGAACTGACGTGAGGAAAAGATTCAATTGATATTAAAATGTCAATTTGAGCTTGGAATTATGTCATATATATTAAAATATAATTTTGGAAATTTTTGGAAATTTTCTAGAATTTCTGTGTAAAATGACCAAAATGCCCCTACGTGTGTAACAAGCCAGCCAGTACTAGTTTGACAGTCAAAAAGGGTGAAAATGGTAATTTTAGTTTAATTATGGGTAAAATATTTAATTTTATAATTTTTATAAAAATTTTGGTATTTATTGAATTAAAATGGATTTTCTATGAATTTTCTAGCTTAAAAATACAAAATAAATACATATAATTTGAAATAAATTAATAAAAATTAAAATTTATTATTAGAAATTTATTTTTGATGAAAATTAATGTATTTGTCCAGTTTTTCATTAAAATACATTATTTTGATATTAAAAGCTAATTTTTCAAGTTTAGGCGTTTTTGTCGGTACCAGTTAATTCCCCTACAGATAAAATTTGACACATGGAGGCTTGGGAAAGCTGGTGGAGCACGTCCCCAACCCTAAAATAGGTGATTCACCACCTATTTGAGATATGTGTCCCTAAATTGGATTAAAAATAAATAAAAATTGGATTTATGACATAATAGCGACATAATGGATGATGTAAATCTTTGGACACCTAACCCCCCTCCTTCTTCTATAAATAGGCCTAAAAGTTTTCAGATTTTCACTCATCCTTTCCTCTCCCAAGCTAGAGAGCTTCTCTTTCTAAAGTTTTCTCTCTCTAAAATATTTTTTTATCTAGTTTTTATGTTAAAATTTTGCTAGTTTTTAACTAGTATAATTTCTCCTCCTAAAAGCTTTGCACCAACAATTCCATCCTCTTCATCAACTATCTTAGAGGTAATGGGGGGAGTGGGGTTGGTTCTAAATTACTGTCACTTTGCATGTTAGTAGGAAGGGTTTTCCCCTAAACCCGTTTAGACTTAAATTTTAGTATTGTTATTATTGTTTAAAGTTAAACTTTAATTTTTACTAAGTTGTTACTCTGCCCAAATTTAAATTATTAAAATTTACTTGCTAAGCTGTTACTCTGTTCAATTTTAGAAAATAAAAATACATTTACTAAGCTATTACTCTGCTCAAATTTAGAAATCAAAAATGCATTTATTTAGTTGTTATTCTGCCAAAATTTTAGTAATTATACTATAATTGTTATATCGTTATTCTGTTCAAATTTTGGTATAGCGCAATTTCTACAAAATAAGGCAGAAATGTTGATTATACTGGTGCTCAAATTAAATGAAACCAGGGAAACCTCTGTTTGAGAAATTAGGAAGTGATAAATTAGTGAGTAATGTAAAGCAAGTGACATACAGTGGCATGACACCCTGCTAGGGAAGCCATAGTTTGGTACACTGAGGAATGAAAGGCAGGGACCCACTTGCGGAGGTCTTAGGGGTAGGCATCGAATGGTGAAAGTCTCAATGGCCAGGGTAGTGCCCTTGAGCCAGGATATTCGCCTAACCAAACTTGATAACCCCGACAACTACTCAGCATTCCAAGATTGGTTTGAGAGTATACCTTTATAAATGGATATCCTAAATTGTTATTTTGTTCCTCAATGATGACGAAGACTGTACCATGTGATGGTGTTGAGAGAGGTATATGTACTCCCAGTAACTTCTTAGGTTTTGTTGAGAACTATTACCCACTAATGGGAAGTATGGATCCATACCTAGTCAAGGGTAGTCGGATACAACTTAGAATGAACCTTAGGATCTCTTGTGTTGTCAGTTGTGTTTTATCTTTGTTTTATGGTAGATTTCCTACCGCACATGTAAAAGTAATTTTAGAACAAAACACCTCACTCCATTATTTTCTTTTGTGTATGATTGGTCGTGATTATTGAAGACGACATTAACGCTCCATGATGCTGAGTACGAGATAGAGAACATCTCAACAGGGGAGGACCTGAAGTAATTCAGGTGTATAACCTTTATAGAAAGATTATTCTCTAATGTTTTGACCTATTTACTATGTAAGGAATAAGCAACATCCTCCTATGAGTGGACTCTAAAACTCAGAAAAAAAAAAATTAAGGGTTCCAGAAGTTACTTAATGGCCATCTACTATGGTAAGTTCATAAGTGACATCCTTCGCTACTGATGTCACTCCTAACGTCAGAAAAAAAATTAAGGGTCCAAGTAGAACTACAATCCATCTACTCCCGTGATAATGAATCATTGCGATCATCATAGTTAGTACACACATAATGGCACATAAGCAAGGATAAGCTACCCAAAAATAAATAATTATAGCAAGATAAAATATACAATATGGTAAACATATATTAAGGATACATTCAATCCCATTATGCAAGCATAATATTAAAATCTTAACCACATTTGTTATTTATAATATTATGACCAATTATGCAACTATAGACAATAGTCCTAAACTCTCCATGGAAATCTAATTGTGCAACCAGCCCAAATATTCCTTAATCATGGTATAATTAACACAGGTACTCTACCAAAGGTTATAAAGTGGTATATGCCAAAAACCAATTAGGGAATATTAGCTATTAATCATGGGAATTAGTGCTCCAATCAAGATTTTCGTATAGGGACATCACACATCATGACACTAAGGCATGCAAAATCTCAGTCTTTTGTGGAATCACCCCATCTGTAGTCCTCAAGCTTTCACACTCAGCTTGCACCAAATTATTCCCTTGACACATTTAGTGTCAAATTGTTCACAACACAATGCATACGTGCATAACAACCAATTTCTCATAAACAAATAATGATGGCATTCATATCAGCAACAACTACTTATCATTCATACTCTAATAAGTTTAAATCATTAATTTACAACATTTGAACATGCCATCAAGTCATATATATTCACCACACCATGCCTTGAACAAAAGTGAATAATGAAACTCTTATTAATCTCTATTTAATAAACTTTTATCAAATCTTATATATATATATAT
Source organism: Spatholobus suberectus (assembly GCA_004329165.1). Classification (NCBI taxonomy): domain Eukaryota; kingdom Viridiplantae; phylum Streptophyta; class Magnoliopsida; order Fabales; family Fabaceae; genus Spatholobus; species Spatholobus suberectus. Next base: position 355,929 of record QUWT01000022.1, on the reverse strand, counting down.
ATATATATATATATATATATATATATATATAATTAAAATTATAAATTATGTTTTAAAAACTTAAATAAGGATTTTTAATTTGAAAGTACCATAGTCAAATTTAGGTCATAGGTTTCTATAGAAACTTAATTTCATAACCTACAAAGGTATTCTTTATAATAAAATCAATAAAATACATTTAAAATTTAAAAAGAAAAAGATATATTTCTTAGAAAAACATGTTTAGCTTTTATATGAAAGACCCACAACTAAATTTCAAGTATCAAAACATTGCATTTTATAAAGCTAGATTTTTTTTTTCAAACTTTATGTTCAAAACAAAACCCAGAAGCATTCCAAATTCAAACCTTAGTTTTAAGATTAAATTTGAATAGGCAAATGATTTTTGCTAAATATGATCCTTAGCTTTTTAAAAAGAAAATTTTGTTTATTTTCTAATTCATCCAATATCACCTCAAGAAAAAATCTACAAAAAAAGATACAAAAACAACAAAATGGCAAGGGCAAATTACCTTGCTTGAAGACTGTAACACCCAAAATTTCAGGTACTAGAAATAAACCACAAGATAACTCTTGGTAGGACATTTCTTATGTGTTATATGATAAAAGATGCCTTAAGAGTTATTATTATTATTATTGTTATTATTATTATTATTATTATTATTGTGTTGTGTTGTTATTATATTTATTGTTATTATTATTATTGTTGTTATTATTATTGATATTAACACCTTAGTATTAGAAATTAGTAGGAATGTTATAATAGAACCCAAAAGAGCATCTAGGACCCAAATAGGGGACTAAAGCCCACTAAGCTACATACTCACCCACATGTTATAAGAAGGAAATAGGAAAGGAGACTTAGGTTTAGCCGTCAAAAAATAGAAGAAGAAAGAAGGTAGAGAGGATGAGGAGAAAAGGAAAAAGAAGAGGAAAAGAAAGAGGAGGAATAAAAATCGGAGAACCCAAGCCCTAGAACTAAGCTTTGCATGTTCTTAAAGGTGAATGCTCTCCCCTGTGTCCTTCCTTATCCTTTATGTTGTGCTTGTTTATCTATTTATCTTTCCCCCCTCTTTATGCCTAAGTTAGGGTTTTGATGGGTTTTAAGTGTATTGTGAGTGAGTAAAAAGTTTATAAATTAGATTGACCAATTATCAAGGTAGAAGAAGTGAGTGAGAATTTAACTATTTCTTTTGGAGTATTTAAAAGTGAAAGACAATAGGAAAAAGAAATCAAAATTCATAACTTGGATCCACTCGATGGGGTTAGATAACCGCTAGGCGACTTATTTTCAAAAACTATATTCTGCATTGGCGCTGGGCTACAATGTTGTCTGTCAGGTGCATAGACCTGCCAAGCAGGATACACAACCTGCCGGGCATGCTAGGTCTTCGTGTGGATCCACCGGGCGAGATGCACAACCCCCCAGGCAGGCTGCCGGGTGTGTACGACCTTGGCTATTCTGTTTTTATGCCTGTGAACTCCCTTTTGCAGTCTTTAACCCATTGTTGATTCTCTTTTTTATGCCTTATTGAGTTTATATTGTGTGATTGTTATTTACCTTGAGAAAATTGAATGTGATATGAAATTGTGCCAATGTTTCATGATAAAAGCCTATGAAAAGCTGTAAGCATTGTATGTGACTATGCATCATAACATTTAAGTTATGTGATGAGGAAAGTATGTAGAATCTAGCTGGTGGAGGCCATGATGGGTTGTCTAACCCTAGCCTTGGGGGTTATTCGGTTGGGAAAACTCCAATGATCCCTGTTAATCCTATGGAGCCAGGGCGTATTGGTAAAACTGGGTAACCCTAACTAGTCACCAAGGGATATCATGCTAGTTGAGGGTGCGAAAACCAAAGCCATCGATACCGATGATGCTTCTTATGGCTATACATTTACTCCTAGTCAATTTCCAAAAAGTTTAATTTGGTACCACATGTACATGAGTAATGGTTTAGGAACATAGCATGCATATGCATCTTGTTGTAGTGTGATTTGTTGAAGTGTGCGACGTTGTAACTATATGAAGTTTGTATGACCTTCTTTATGAGTAATTTATGTAGCATGTACATATGTGAAAATGTAATTGTTTCTTATGATGAAATGTCAAAGTTATGGATATGCGATCATATTATGCATGTCTACTGATCCTTTTTCATAAAACCAAATGTGGTGTATGTCTAGTTACTAGGCAAAGGATGTGAAATAAATGTATACTTGTAGTTAGGATTGTCTTGCTACCTTATAGATATGTGAGAGGCTAGATCCTAAGACAATCTTATGAGGGTTATTGTTGGATGATAATAGTTGTGACAAGGATAAAGAAAGGGTGAGTTCCCATATGACATAATAAAAAGATATAAGACTAGTAATAGAGAACAAAATGAGATTATTAAGATAAGTGTTAAAGAATTGTCAAGGATATTGTAGAATGTTTGTAGGCTTAGACTGGACCCCTAGAGACAACTTTGAATATCAAAAGAAAGAAGAGTACAATCTAAAAATGAAGGATTTAAATACTTGAGAGGGTTTTGGGTAAGAAAATATAAGTGACGAGGATGAGTTCTTAGGTTGAGAATGAGATAATAAGCTTGTATAACAGTTATGAGAATGAGAGAGGAGTTAATAGGAAGTATTGAATGTTAAAAGGCGTAGACTCGACCATAGATATGGAGAATTATGAAAGACCTAGTGAGGCTAAAGCCATGAGAGATAAGTGATGAAGGTTGTCCAAGTAGAAAAGTCTGACCTAGCTGTAAAACCCTTAAAGCACTCACTGAGACATTATGTCTCACTCCTTTAAGTTTTCCCTTTTTCAGGATATAGGTGAAGACGTGTACAGATGGAGGTTGAAGTGACGTGTAAGAAGACGTAGTCTAGTTTACATTGTTTCATTGTATTCCTCTTTATGTTTTATAAAACACCTTCAGGTGATAGATGAGGTGTATTAGGCATGTATGGTATTTTATTGTATTATTCTTATATAAATATAATTATATTTATAAGTAGCATCTGCAACTTGTTTCCATGTTTTTAAGTCCTTTTTTTTGTTCTTAGAAATCTATACTTACTTACGGTAATACCCCTTACAGTGTTACATTAGTAGTATCAGAGCTAATTATCAGTGTCTCGGAAAGGGCTACCTGTTGAGGGTTCTGACTGGTGGAGGGTTCTGACCAACAAGGAAGTTAAGTGAAGTGTCACCGATTGAAGTGTCATAGAGTATGAGTTGCTGAGAAGTTAAGGGCAATGCTATAATACGAACTTTAGAATTATGAGGTGTTATATTAGTGGTATCAGAGCAAATCGATCTTTTCGACCTATGTGTTTTGTGGCTTCTATGTTTCCTATGTGTACTTTGAGAAATTGTTTGACGTTGATTGAGTTACATCAAGTGTTTTTAGTTGTTTGTTATGTCATAAATCCTAACTGCCTTGTCATGGAATATTGAGACTGGCCACCTCAATACTTCGTGCAATGTAGGTAGGAAGAATGGTGGGTAAAAACCAAGTTTAAGGGTAGTCACCCTTAAATTCCCTAGTAGGAGCCTTACCTAGCCAACGTACCCCTAAGTAAGGAACATTAGAAGGGGTAGAGAGTAGCCAAAGAAAACCAACTGTAGAGACCTTGGAATTCAAGATTTCTTGAAACTTGAATGAGTCAACCACCATTACTTAAGGACTACAACCCCACTAAGGGGAGTGCTAGCGGAAAGGTGTGGCAGATAAGATTACCCTTTCAAGGATACCTTTAAAGTGAGAGAATTTAAGATGGTATTTTCATAGAGGCGCCTCTTAGGTGGATTGAAATCATAAAAGGAAGTTAGGAGTGCACAGCAAAAGTGTGACAATAGGAAGAGAAAATGTTTAGGACCTCACCAACTCGAGGAACCAAAGAAAAATAAGAGACTCCAGATGTAAAGGAATCCTAGAATGAAATGATGTCCCAAGTGTCGTAAAACCATGAGTGAGTGTGTTTGCATAATCTAAGTGTCCTGCCAGTGTCAAGGAATGTCTTAGCTCTAAGAAGGAAAAAACAATCAACCTTATACCCCTAGCTGTAGTGGGCATTCATTTCAAGTATTAGAGAAACTAACAAGGATGATGAGCTTATCCTAGGTGTGTGTTCCCCAAGTGATAGACTTTTTGGTTGTTTGCATACCCTAAGGATAATATGTTCCTTTTTCTTGTTGTGCGAGGATAAGGAGTTGTTTCCAAACTCCTTGTCCTTACTTAAATGCTTGTGTGTATAGATATAGATTGTTTCAGTGCATGCTTTCATTGATTGAGGTGATGACCCTTAAATGGGAATGTTGTTGCACTTGGTATAGTTTATGCTAGACTAGCAAGTTATGTTGCTTCATTAAGAATTTTCTTTCATTGTTATATGTGCCTTTTTTGTTTGTTAAAACATGAGATGTGTGTTTGTTTATTTTACTAAATGGTAGATGTAAAATGAATGTATCCCCTTACATGCATTCCTACTCCCCATATATATTTCACATTAGTATTGTATTATATTTTGGTTAACTATAATAATAACATAACTGTCTTGATTACTTTCTTTTCTCTTGATGTCTTGTATGGATATAATTAGTCTAATTTAACTAGGGAGTTGAGTAATTCACATGATTTGGGGGTGAGAGGTAGAGGTGGCAATATTGTTTGTTGGGTTCGAGTTTAACATCTTTAGTTTGATGCATTACTGTTCTTCATGAAGCACATTCGTGCTGATAGCCCTGAGAGAAAAGTATGAACACATGTTTACATGTGTCATTACATAACTTGTAGAGATAAATTTTAATGATGTATATATCCAATGTATGCAAGGTATGTGATTTTGTGATGTCCTCCTTAGTTGTTTCCACTTGTTTTTTTTTTTTTTTGTATTGTTGAGGGCTTAGTAAGGGGTAGTTGAGTGTTTTTTGTGCCCCAGGAACATGGGTTAGAGTGTAGTTGTCTTAGGATGAACGAATAGGGACCAAGGTAGCCTAAATTCTATGAGAAGAATGCCATCCTAGGTAGACCAATGAAGCAATAAATCCTGTGAATAGAAAACCCTTGAATACCTCTAGAGTTGGATTGATAATGATATTTATGAATCCTAGCCCATAAGTGACCTGAGTGATGACAGATTAGAGTCACCATGTAGAAGAGCCTTGTGAGCTACACCGAGCGGAGACATATAAAAACAGATTCCTATGTATCACACCTACTAGATAGAAACCTAGAGAGAGTTACATCTAGACGAGGCTTGACGCACAAAGAAGGAATGCCTAACCACCTTTAACATCTTTAGATAGATGCCCTGATTGAAAATCACTTAATCCTAGAGTTGCATTTAAGGATTAGGCCTAGACAAAGATGAATGGATGATGGTAGGTGCCTATCTAGATAGAACCCATTTATTCATATGATTTCCTAAACTAGTTTAAGTACGAGATAAAGACCTATAGAAAACCTTTTTATCAAGAGAATAGAAATTTCCTTAGGAAAAAGTTAAGCAAGGATCATAGATTGTTTAGAATTAAAATTGTTCAAGAGGCAATTAGAGGAATGAATCTTCAATGATCAAAAAGGATGAATAGGTGAGCAATCATGAACATGTTCTTGGGCTTTGATTTTTGAGGACAAAAATCTTTTAAAGGAGGTGGAGTTGTAACACCTAAAATTTCAGGTACAAGAAATAAACCACGAGGTATAAAATTAAACCTCCTTTACTTAATCTACCATTTATTAAATTAATTAACCATCTACTAATTTCATCAAATAAAATTTTCTTCCTTTACCCCTTAGTGTTAGTGGGTCAAGCCCAACAATTGTCCTAAAAGAAAAAGAAAAATCTTGAATGTAAACATAACTAAAATTAACAAATAATTTAATGAGTAATCAAGTTAAATGTTAGCTTCAAGAACACACAAAAAGAAAATGAGTGTCACATCATTATCAATATGACCATAAAAACAATTACTAGAGCCCAAGTGATTATAAATGGCAAGGAAGTGTAAGGATAAAATATAACAGCATAATAACTTAAAGGTAACATACGTCGATGGTAAGAATTAAATAGAAAATAAAGTAAATGACATAAAATAAATGGACAAAAATATAAATGAAGCACAAAAATAAATGGCAACATAATGTAAATAATAACAAGGCAAGAAAATAAATAGACATTAAAATAAATGACTTAAGTAAAACAAGAAATTAAATGAACAAGAATGTAAATTATTACATAGTACTAGTAGTAGGATTAGTAAACTAATATGGGTTAAAGGATAACCCAGACACACACACCCCCATTAAGAAACAAAGGTAGAGGCCTAAACCTCACTCCCTACCTCAAATGTGGTTTGTTGGTGGGAGAATAAAAGAGGAAATGTGGCTTGGAGGTTTAAGAGCCTAAACTTAATGGAAAAGCTTTTAATGGTGGGAAAAAAATCAAGAGCTTGGGGAGGGGAAGAGATTCACATTCCAACAGTAGGGGAGCAGAGGGAGGGTCTGATTTTCAGAAGGGAAGAGTGTAATAGTGTAGTGGTTGATGGGGTTTATTTATAGGATAAAAAGTAGGTATATTTAGATTTAAATTTTGAAACAAAATCAATAGAATATCATTTTGTGTGTACTTTTCCCATGTGTGCTGAAGGTGATGCCCCAAACTAGTCAAAGGTCTGAAAAAATAAAAAAATTATTGTATATAATTATTAGATATTAAAAAATAATTAAATATTAATTTATTGCAACAAAATTAGATAGGATTTTGGGTAGGTTTTGGAAAATCTGGCCACACCACATCTTCAAGCATATTTTTGTGAGCTTTACAAAAAATTTCAGATTTTTCTCATGTATATATTATTTATAATAATTTTTTCACTAAAAAGACATTTATTAAGACAATAAATCAAAATTTTTCCAAATAAATATATTTTTAGACTTTTCACTATTTTTACCTTAACATAATATTGATATAAATAAAATATACTCAATATAAAATTTTCAAATTATTTTGAGGTTAAAATTCTCCTACTAGCTTTCGCAGTTGACTAAGGGTATACCGATCATTTCACAAAAACGGTCTCAATAAATTTCCAAAAAATTATAAAATTATTATTGATTAATTTGAATGCAAAGATGATATAAAAATAATTTTTAAACCTCTCTAGCTAATTTTTACTATTTTACCCTATTAAGCAAGTTTTTAGGGACGAACTAGTCGTTTTATCGCTTTCTGGGTCCTAACCCAACAAAATATTATAAACCTAAACTAGATAGAACTTACTAATATGAATATAACCGTGAGAATTATACCCTTGAAATTCCCATTTGGTTTTCTAAATAATTATAGAATAATTAGAAAAACAGATTAGTAAGTAAAAGTGAGGGTGTTACACACAATACAAATTTACCCAATAAGATTACTTCTCTTTATCCGTAAAGATGATCCATGTGTGAGCTCTTGATTTGATAAAAAAACCTTGTTGTAATGATGATGAAAAATGTGTTTACTCTCTTGAAAAACTCTCACAAAAGTTTAGGGATTGGAAGCCATGTCTAAAGAGTTAATAAGATTTGCAATTTATAGAGAGAAAACTAAAATAACTAGTTATTCGGTGTCATAATCAATTATTTTGTTCTTCGTAAATTTGGAAAATGAACTTAGAGTGAAAATAACTAGTTATTCTCTTGTAACTAGTATTGTGCATAACTTTTATTTCAGGTTACTTAAAATAACTTATTGCATAACTATGTAATCAATTATTTACTCAGCCATATTTCAGCATTTTGAAACATAACTGATTACATAATCGTATAATTGGTTATATCATGTTCAATCTAGCTTTCTAACATAAGTAATAACAAAATTAACCAATTACCTAACCAAAAAGATTAAATTGTTTCAAACACAACATTGAATCCTTTAAAACTTTAACATAGAGTTATCATCTTTTGTCAATTAAAACCATATTTTAAACATTTATTTCATCTTGGATTCAATTTTAAGCTTATGAAAACACGTTATCACTTGTTAACCCATTAAGTCTTAAATTTAGAACTCATCACCATCAAATCAACATAGATAAAGATCAATCATGCATGACATATAACCACACACACACATAAACACACAATACAATTCATCAAGAGGCTAAATCATCAAAACTCTAGCGATGCTTTTTGGGGGCAAGAACAATTCTTCCCCTTGCTTCTTCACCAAAATGTAAGAAATAAAATGTAAGTGGAGCTCGAACCCAAAATGTAGCTCTAATGGACTCAAATAGAGGTGGAAGTTTGGGAGGAAGTTTAAATGAAGCTTTGGAGCTTTGGAGAGAGTTTAGAGCTTGGGAGGAAGTTCAATGAAGGCTTGGAGCACGCAAATGGTGGGAAAACCAAAGTAGGAGCTTGAAAATGACTTGCTTGAAGTATAGAAAGGAGGGGTTTTATGTAATGACCCAACTGTTACTACTAAACAACCCTACTAAACATACACCACATGCATATTATCAGGTGAATAAATTCATGTAATATCTATATATGAACCATACACATCAACTGAAAGATCCACTTATCTCTCCTAGTACCATACATGCATATCTGTATATCTGTCATACACATCGATTGAGAGATCCACCTATCTCTCCTGTCATCATCATGCATACACAACTATGGGATAACACTAGCCTATATCAACATATCAAAATATACATCATTAGGGAAGCAAGATACAAAACTCACTCTCTATAGCTGGTCAGTCTATACAATCCCAGCAAAAGAATATAAAGAAATTGAACCATAACTAAAGCAACAAAACTTGGCTTTCCTAAGCAAACATCTCTAGCTCTCGACTCCATCCTCAGCTCTGAGTCGCTAGACCCACGGAAGCCTCGCCATCTGCTCCCACGCCATAAGACGTGATCATCACAGGCACATCAGCATAACAACAACAACAGGACAACCAACAACAACAAAACGTGGCAAGGGTAAGCTTACTACAACAATGGCATAGCATATGATTATGGAAATCATCAACAATTCACAACATTCAATCACAAGTATATGGCACACCATCATATATCCAAAGATCTCAACATCTACATACAAATGTACATGTATAAAGCAATCATTTACATGGCAAAGAGTTCTCAATCCAGAACTCTATATCACAACCAATCCGTCACAACTATGTCAATGCATGATGACACGACTCTCGAGAGATTTACAACATATCGGCAATCAGCCAGGTCTCACCCCCTACTGTGGCCTATCTAAGCACCATTCAGGATTGCCAAACTTTGATCTATGGATAAGCTTAGTGGTTTGTCAGGATAAGTGTATGTGGGTGGTGGCTTACCGCGACACAAGGCCTTGCATCACCTTAGCCTCTTGCAAAGTCATCCATCCACTCATCCCTGAAGGCCCATCGTTAGCTGCCCCCTGTCTTATCCAGCACTAGGTTGGAGGCCCATCTGAGTTCCAACTCTGGTCACCATCCAACTTACGTGCCTACCTACACCACGGCATGAGGTCCATTGTTAGCTACCTCAGTCGCAAACTACGCATGAATGCATGTACTACACACCATCAACCACTCAACCACAACCAATAAACAACAACATACATACATATATACATATATATATATATATATATATATATATATATATATGTATATATGTATATCAATACAACTAGTGGCAAAGAGGTCCATCGTCAGCTACCTCACATGACCACTCAACATCCATCAACACCATATCGGCCCCAAACTGACCTCAACTATAATCAATAGGTAAGGCCCTATCTAAGCAGCCCACCACGTGAGAAACCTCTTGCAACAATATCATACACAACAAGCAGAGGTCCTATCTAAGCAACCTTCCACTTCAAAGACATATCCAACAATCACTTCATAATTTAAAATCAATACCCTCTTTGAAAACCATTTGGAAGATAGGTCAATTTGGAATTTACAAAAACCTTTGAAACAATTCGCCTCTTTAAATTAAAGAAAATAGTATCCCAACTTGACAACCCTCCATTTTTCTCAAATAGAGCTTTCAAAAATGTATAATACTCTTTTTATATGCGTATATACATAATACTTCACATTTTGAATGAAAACTTCAAAATCTTAAATAATACATTTAGTTCTAAAATAACAGATTATGTACTGTAGTAACAGATTATATCCGTTTACTAAAAATGCATCAGATTTCATTTTTCAACAGGGATAATCGATTATGGGTTTCCATAATCGATTATTGCAGAGCCAAAATCAATAGAAATTTTTTTGAAACCTAGATAATCGATTATCAGATGTCCATAATCGATTATTGTCGAGCCAATTTCACGAAAACTGATCCTAAAGCTCTAGATAATCAATTATCAACTTCCATAATCGATTTTCTGCGATAGGATTGTCGAAACACACGATTTTCTGCAACAAAAGCTCAAACTTCCATCATCTAAACTCAAGTTTTCGAATCAATGAGTTTCCAATATCATCAATCCACCTCAACCAAGCTGATATGCAACAGATTTCACCACAAATTCAACATTTCATCACACAAATCATGGTTTCTCCTCAAAAATTCATATTTTCTCCCCAAAACCCTTTTTCATTCAAAATCTTACCACAACCAACATATAATCCGAATTTGAACCAACCCAAAGTGATATTCACACACAATCATGTTCATACATCATAAATCTAGCAAGAGTAAGCTTCCCTCACCTCTTGGAGCTTCCGAATCCGAGCTCGGGGAAGAGTAAACGTGACATATGAGCCAAACTCTGTGAAAGCAAAGCAATAACAACTCTCCAACGCCTAGAAACGGGATTCCTCACTGGGTTTGGGTCTCACACTTCAAGAATCTCGATAAGGATTAGAGGAAAATTGAGAGAATGAGAGAAGAGAGTGAGAAAAGAGAGACGTGAGAGATGAGAGATGCGAGAATAAGGGAAATGAAAGGGGGAAGGGGTTTAAACTCTTCCTGGGCCCCACAGAGGCTTCGTGCCCACTAAAGCTCAGGGTCCGTCTATTCACTCTCAAAACTCACAATGGGTCTAACTTAATTGTTTGTCTCTCAACAACCCAAACCAAAACCAACAACACTCTTAATTTGGCTCAAGCGCATTTGTCTCAGTTCCCTAAACTCAGATAAGAATTCCAACTCAACAACATAAAACTAACACCACACAACAACAATCCATTTATTTATTTGTTTTAAACACCATAATCACATATTAATTTTCACTTTTAGTTATTAAACCACTAAATCATGCATTAAGAAAAACACGGCGTTACATTTTAAAGCATATTTTAAATTGGTTCATGTTGTAACCGATTTAAAAACACAACCTTTTAAATCGGTTCAACAAAGAACCGATTTAAAATGTATGTTTTTAAATCAGTTCTTATGAACCGAATTAGTATATTGTAAATTTTTTCACTTAAAAAATGTAGGGACATCTTTTTAACTTGGTTCATTAGTAACCTAGTTAAAAGGTTGTTTTAAAGAACCAATTTTGTACTAGTGTATTAACTCAACTTGATGGGAACCAATTTAAAAAGGTGAATCTAAATCGATTAAAGGGGAACTAATTTAAAAAAGTTTCAAAATATTACAAAAATGTCACCACATTTTTATTTTAAAACGGTTACCTCTAAATCTATTTAGATTACGCAATGTGAAAACACAATTTTGTAGTAGTGTTAGTTGAAAGTTCAATAGCTTGATGGTCACAAACAAAATACAAAGAAATAGAAGTTGTATTTCCAACTGCATTTCTTGTGAATTTTTTCATTTTGATAACCCAACCATGTATGTGTGATTAAAGCTTATTAATGAATTAAAAATACAAAGTAGTTCATACTAATGTTATTTTCTGACTTCATTGCCCCAAAATGAAAAAATGGCCCTAGACACATGAATTGAGAGAAAAAGGAATGATGAGATACTAAGGGTTGCACTTTTCATAAATAAAAATAAGTTGCCTAATGTTATTTAGTCACCTTGCACGTTAGGTCTAAAGGCAACATTTAAGGGCTAGGATATTTGCTAGTTTACATCAAATAAAAGGAGGAAGAGAACAACAATATATTTTATAATAAATATAAATCTCGTGACAAATAAAAAAATTAAATCAAAATATTTTTATTAATATGAACATAAAAAAATGAAGTCTAGAGAATCTTGTTTAGTACACAAATTTGTGGCTTATATTAAAATATAATTAATTAAATCTAAGTTAGGTCCACGTGTAGTTAAGCAAACATGATATTTAAACCAAGTTCACGTACAGGCACCTACTCATAAAACCAAATTGAATTCAAATGTAAGGATGCTATATGCAAGGTCATTCAATGACAAGGAATCATTATTTATCTTAAACATGGACAAAACAATTATTTCTATTGGCAAGAAACTATAATTAAGATATAAAATAAGAAACTCCAAAAGATATGCAAATACATATATAAGAATTTTTAATAATTCAAAAATCTAATAGAATGTTGTAAAACAATCTTGTGTTAAATAAATAATGTGAATATTGTTAACAAACTCATTATATATTAATATTTAATTTCTAACAAAATCATCTCTTTTTTTATACTAATAATATTTGCTTGAAAATTTATTTACGTCTTCAAATAAATTCATTTAAGTTTTCAATTTTTTCTCAAACTCAAATAAATAAAACCTCTTTCAAATGTTATTATAATTATTTTTTTATAATTTTATCAATACTTACAAGCACAAATAATAAAACGGTATTGGAATACTGATATTTATGAAGATATTAATATTATTTTATTTTTATCTTGAAAAAAACTAGCAAAAGAGAGGATGTTATATTTCTCATTATCATAATCTCTACTATGATAACAAGTCTTTAATTTTAATTAAAGACCTTATCAGATCAATTGTTTAATTTAAACAATAAATATAATAATGAAAATCAAAAGTAATACTTTAATATTAAAACTATAATTGATTACATGAGGAGTTGTAACGTGAACATACACATTTGTATCTCACATACAATCCTAAAGACCAAGCTATTCAATGTATGTAAGGATTACATAACTTGGAGAGGCCAAATGCTATAGCCATAAATATCCACCCTCTAATAAGCTCCCAAAGACATGCATTTTTCACTGGTGTTTTTTCAAGCATTGCAATTGCCATTCCAAATAGTAACATTGCCCCACTAGATGCGACAACAATAAATATTATCCTAATTATATAAAATCTTATGAAGTAAGTAACTATTAGTAGTACAATGGCGTAAGAAGAAAAAAATGAAGCTAACAATAAAGCTTCCTTTAATGGCTTATGTTTCCTAAATTCTTCACTTGCCACGTAAATTGCACCATTAATTAACCCCGCTAGTCCCCCCAGAATCATGGCTAAGACGTTTTTTTCAATAGCTCCAACAATTAGCATGGATGATGCTACTGTGCTTACCCCGTCAATAACTCTGGACAAACACTGCACCTTCTGAACATCAATAATGTTCTTGTTCAGTTCAACCTCCATCTGTGTGACAACGGTGATGTATTTCTGATCAATTTTCACCATAAGAACATGCATATAATACAATGAACAACTAAGATAAATGAAATAAAATGCATAAATAATAACAAAAAGAAATGTTCAGTGTGTTGGGTGAAGGAGGTAGTGTCATGGTTATGTGGCAAATGTTTGACGCTGTAGTGTATGGTGGAATTGTTATGTTGAGATTCTAAGATTCAGTGCATCTTATTTGTTTTGTTTTCTTATTTTTTGTTTCATCATTGGTGCTTTTTTATTAGGAAAAATTGCAATTTTTCCCTCTATTTTCTCAAAAACATTGACCACCCCTCAACAGTAGTTAGCTGGAACTAATGCTTATGCAATCTCAAATGGATCGGACAGATTTGAGTGATATCTAATTCTCTATCTCCCTTTTTTTTTTCTATTTATTTCACTAGGCACTGTATAAGATTTGGCCTTTGCATACATGTTACTGCCACATGGAGTTTATCTCTTTGTTGTCACTTTAAAAGGTCCCCAATCGTATAGGACAGATATGGGTGATCTCTTCAAAAGCCCAACAAGAAAGTATTTGTTGATTTCTAATAAATGGGCAGAATAGGCACAATGAGAGAGGCCTTATCATCTTGGATACTTCGGAGAATTTGACAGTGACATCTAAACAATATGAACTAGATTAAATTAATTTGTATGCCTCTATAACTTTTTAGAATTTTTAAGTAGATTCCTATATGTGAACAACATACACCAAATCAATAAGAGAAACACATTTTGGAGAACAAGCGTAAAAGAATCATAAAAATTCACCCTACCTCAATGTTGGTTTTGTGGCAATGAATCTTTTCAATGGGACCCCTGATTCTATCTGCAGCAATGAAGACGAAGCAACAACAATTGAACTTTGAAACCTAATTAAAAGGGAAAGGAAAAGAAAATTCATTTAGGATTCACTTTTAAAAAAATATTTTGTACCCAAAGACTACACTGTTATACAATTCGATTTATATGATTTGTATAAATTAAATGATGGCAAGAGTTCGTGATGATGCCCACAAGAACCTGTACCCCACAAGTTAAAAGTTGTATCCAATCAACTTTTGCATTTCTGATTTCTATAAACTAAAATATTAAAAAGAAAAGGTTGAGTGACAAATTACATCTGAATTTTTTATTTTTTTTTATCTTTCCCTCTTTTAAGGAAGTAATTTTCAATACAAAAATATAACACAAATCAAAGTAAAGCAATAAAGCATACTCCCACATTTATCCTATATAGTCAAAAACTCAATATGTCAGAGAAGATTCAACAAAATTAGCTTATCAAAGACAGTACAGAACAACGACAAATATCAAAGGCTACTATAAACCAAGCAAACTACATTGGTCATTCACGGATTTATACACATAACTAACATCCAAATTATTTGAACAAAGCCAAATGCTACACATCAGGACGCTATGATTAATACACATGCAGGTGATTTCAGCCCAAGAAACTCAAAAACTTGCAAATCTGCCCAAAAAAGTCCCAGTTCAAATAGTAGAAAAGATTCTGTTACATAATTTGCAAATTGGGATGAAATAGATTATTTGTTTTAAATGGAGTAAATGCATTAAATTTAAATATATTTATCATATTTGTAGTAAATATATTAACTAATTAAATTTAAATTATTTTATCATATTAAAATTTAAATATCTTCTAGACAATGATTGTTTAATTTTATTATTATCTACTTATAAATTTATGTGCATATAAGTTAGTACTATAAACAGAAAGGAATACAAAAAAGTATTAAAAAACAGACTAGCAGTAATATAGAGTATTATTAAGAAGGGATAATACATTAGGACGCCCCTGAATTTTTAAGAAATTTTTAGTTAGGTCCCTATACTATAAAAATTTGTAATTGAATCCTTAATCTTTTAAATTTTTTTTAATTAGGTCGTTGGAGTTAACTTCCTTCTTATTACCTTTTGCCCAGGGACCAAATTAAAAAAAAATAAAAATTAAGGACTCAATTAAAAAAATAGGATAGGAATCGAATTAAAAATTGTCTAAAAGTTTAGGGACCTACTCGATAATTTAACCTGTAATTTACTAACATTATATTAGTCCAATAAGGTCAAGGGTTTGAACTTTGTGGATAAAAAAAGGTGGTTAGAAGAAAATATCTCATTAAAAGTGGTTAGGCAGATTCTTTGGCAAAGATTAGTCATCAACGAAAGCAGTTAATGCTTCGCGCCTATTTTTAATTCTGCGATTTTAGTCTCCCAAATTTTAAAAATATGTAATTTTGGTCTAACCGTTAAATGTTTATCTATTGACTGTTAATGTCTTAACATTAATTATGATATGGCATTAGATTGAATACATGGTAGACAATATTTAACAGACTAATGTCATGTCATAGTCAACGTTAAGACATTAACAGTTAATAGATGAACATTTAACAATTGGACCAAAATTGAAGATTTTTAAAATTTGGGAGATTAAAATTGCAGAATTAAAAATAGGAGATCTAAAATTCAAGATTTTTAAAAATTGGAAAACTAAAATTGAGGTATTAAAAATAGGGAAAGCAAAATCGCGAATTGAGAATAATAGAAGGACCAAAAATACAATTTAGTCACATAATAATAATGTAGCAATATTTGAATATTGAAAGATGCTATCTAATCCTTTCTATAATTTTTCCTTTTTTTCTAAAAGAAAACAAAGGCAAAATCAAGATAAAAAACTAAAAATAAGGTTAAACTATTAAGTAGATTCCTTAAATTTTGGACAATTTTCAATTAGGTCTCTATATTATTTTTTTTAATTGAGTCCTTATCAGGGAATATTCTATCCTAGTTAACGAAATATTGCTAGTAATTTTGCCAAAAACCCAATTAAAAAATTTAAAAATTAAGAACTCAATTACAAATTTTTATAATATAAGTACCTAATTAAAAATTACCTAAAAGTTTAGGGACCTACTAATATATTATCCCTATTGAAAAATAGACTAACAGTAATAAACTAATAACTAATAGGTTTAATACATCAATTTGTTCCTATACTTTTGAAAAATTTTTAATTAAGTTCTTGAACTAAAATGATTTGTAATTAGGTTTTCTATCTTTCATAATTTTTACAATTGAGTCCTTAGAGGTAATAAAATTGTTATAAATTATAAATTTTCTGGCAGTTTCAAACTGTAATAAACTAACTTTAGAAACTCAATTATAAAAATTATAAAAGATTAAAGACTTAATTATAAATTTTTTATTCAAAATCCTAATTTAAAAACTTTTCAAAAGTTTAGGAATCATAAGAGCTTTATAAGCAAATGACGGATGAGTAGTGTAAAGACGGACTGTACAGTAACATTTTTCAAAATGACCAAAATGGTCTTTGTTGTGTGGAACAGCTTTCTACAAAATAGCGACACGCAGTCTACCAAGACCTTCATTTCTTAGATAGTAAAAAAGTAAAAATAGAAGTGAAATGGTGGAGAATCTATTGAAGGATCGAGCGACAAACCTGTGCAGCAACAGCGGACAACACAGAAGACAAGATCAGAGTGTGACGGATTTCGAATGCGAGATAATGAGAGGGGATTTAGGTTAGGCATTTTATATGTGTTGTTTGAACCAACTACCTTTGTTTTTCAATGGTGTGGCTGATAGATTGTGCGGGATATATGGGGGACCACTATTTTTTGTCACAGTACATGCAATCTCAAGCTCAATTACGTTGTGTTTGCCAGCGCCAAAGATGATGAAAAAGGAAGAGAACCGTACAGAAATAGAGAGAAGTAATGAATTTTAGTTCGTTTGATAACATAAAGATTGGTGAGAAATATTTAAAATTTTTGTGAGTCTTTTAACAAATTAATTCCCTCAAAACATGTATTCGAATATGTTACAAAATAATAAGAATATAAGTATCATTTTATATTTTTTTCAAAATACTAAAAGTCAAAAAAGTATATTTTTATTCTATTTTTTATGTATTTTTCTTTTCTTCTCTTCTTTTTTACTTATTTTCTCTTTTTTTTTTCTTTTTTTTTCTACCAAATACATCCTTACAGATAGATCTAGCTAGCAGTGAAAAGGGAGAAAACTGTTTTCAGTTTTTTAATGGTTTAGTTAGTTAAAAGGTTGTAAATATGCTTTCAGCTACATAGTCTTTCGTTGTATATACGTAATCGTTGTACAGTACTCTCGAGTAATAATAGAAAATGAATCAGTTTTTCTTTGGGATTATTTGTTGTTACTTTTAGGGTCGAAAGTTTTCAGTTCAAGGCCTTTTGGGGGAAGAAATGTGTTCCAGTGTTTTTGTTGATGGAACAGCGGTGATTTTCCGTTTGGCACCACAGTTATTTGTTGCTTTCTGTCAAAGTCATTTTAATTTTTTATATAATTTGATTGCAGATTTTAATTCTAACATATATGTATTGCAGGATTATCATCGTTTCCAGTTTCCAGTATCAGGAATTATTGAGCAGTCTGTAGATATCCCTGGACGCTTGTATACTGTACATGTGAAATGATGACTTCACGAAAACGATATTTCATATATATATATATATATAAGAAACCTATCTACTGAGAGGTATTTTTTTATATAAGAGTAAGAGAAATAAATATTAACTATTAAATCTTATCATGAATAATTAAGATTAAAACATTTAAAGTTATGTAAATTTTTTAAAAAGTCACTTGACTTTTTAAGCGGTTACATAATATTAAATCATGTCCATTTAATGTATTTTAAGATACATTGTAGTTATAACTTACTAATGTACTCTAATTAAAAAAAATAAGTCTGTGTAAGTTAATAAATCTCTCTCTCTTTCTCTGTGTATAATATATATATATATATATATATAATTTGTCTTTTTTTTTTCTGTTAATTCTCATTTGCATTGTCACCCTATTTTGTTCTACTCCTCAGATTACATAGCAAGTACTGTATTGTCTTTATGGAGGACAAGAGAGTTATTTCAATAATTTCAACTGTGGATTTTGGAAAGGTTGGTCATTGCAATTATTTGTGTCTGAATTTCTGAGTTTATAACTATAACATGTTGAATGCCATATGTTCGTTAAATTTTTTCTGAGTTAACTATAGTTTACTGTCTCTATTACCATTATATCTTATAGTTGCAGACCTGTATTGACCAGTATCTTATAATTTGGATTCAGGTGACATTTTGTTGGAATAGGAGGGTTGGTGGGCGACTATGTCGAGAAGGGAAACGAGGTTTGGCAAGTTACTGTTGATTACCGTTTTTGGTATCTTACATGTTTTGTCTTTGTTTCTAAGTGGCATTTGTTTGCTTAATTTACCGAATGGATATTTCTCATTAGGTGGAAGCACTGTAATTTGCGTTTTTGAAAAGGTTTGTATTATAATTGGTTATACTTCTTATCTTTATTTTTTAATTAATTTTTTAGTCTTATTGTAAGAATGTTTGAAATTTATTTAGTTGGATATGGTCCTGATTCCTGATATTGCTGACTTTGATCTATATGTTTGGTATGATCTGTCTATGGAGCACCAATAATTCGTGCGAAATCACAAAACTAATATATTTTACCTTTTAAAATTGTAAAAAAATCTCTTCTTTAAATCCATTGTATATACGTATATTTCATGATCATGACATTATTATTTGAAGAAAAACTATCAGCCAAAGGCCAAAAAAGCCTTTATCCAACAAAATTAAAATGTTTAAGTTGAATTCAAGTATAAACTATTTATGAATCTCTGCTTGCATGCTACTTAGCATTTCTATTTTAACAGTTCAACTAATATATAGATAACTAAATAAGAAAACATAAACATAACAGGAATCAGGATGTAGCTAGACAGAGGGAAATCACTATTACTATTAAACTCATTTTTAGTAGCTGAAAACCTATTTGCATATAGAGTTAATGCTTAATAATTATTTCTGTTCGAATAAATTGTGTAAAATTCTTAAAAAAATATAATTTATATCAATAGTGTACTTGGCCCAACTTTTTTTTAGCTTATTTTTTCTTTAAAAGGAGAAATTGGGTCAAAATATATTTTATAAAAATCTCTTGAAAAAAAATAAGCTACTTATTTTTATAGAACAATTGAAAAAAAGTAGTTTATAATTAAGTTGGTAGGAGAATTTTTTTTTCAGCTTATAGGAAGCTTATTCACGCTGTTCCCACTTCGAATCCCTAATTTTTTTTATTGTTTTTTCAATTTGAGTGCTTCACCAACTTTTTCGTTAAATAATACTTACATATATTAGTTTATTTTAATTATGTTTATTTATTGCAAGTTTATAATTTGTTTTTAAATTATTTATTTTAGAAAATTAAAAATATTTTTTATTTTTTAACTTTGAAAGATTCTTTACATTAAATAAAAGAACACTAATGACATATTTTAAAGTATTTGTAATTTTTATTCTTTAAATTTAATTTACATGTCATGTTTTTAAAATTCATTCTTTAAATAATATTTAATTTTTTAAATATTATAGCTAAATAAAACTTTTAGATATGAAAATATTTACATTGAATTTATCTTTAAGGTTTTTTTAATTATTAATTTGCAGTTAAATTTTTTCATTTTTAATTATAACAATATATTTATTAAATACATTTTCAATTATTTGTTAAATAATATTTAATATATATTGACATTATTGAATTTTGTTTAAATAAATTATTTTTTATCTTTTGAAAATATTATTGAACAATAATACAATTTTTTTTCAAATATTTTATCTTTTTGTAATTAATACTTTTGTAATAAGTATTATATCTAATAAAATATCTATAAATCATATTTAAAATTAACTTTTATTAACTAAAATAGTTTTAACATGTTTAAAATTAAAAATTAAAATTTATGTATTTTAATACTTTTATGTGTTTTTGTTATCATTAAAATGAATTTATGTTGATTACATTAATTTCACATAATTGTAACTCAAAATTAACTATAGATAATACTTTTTTATTTTATCAATATATATATTATTCTATTGAGTGAGACAATTAGTTTTAAGAAATTTTAAAATCATTTTTAAATCAATCTGGACGTGATTTTCATATGTGTTGCTAGTATTTAATGCCTTTCCTATTCTAAGAGATTTAACGTTCATATATTTAAGCATTAAATGAAAGAAAGATACTTTTTAGTTCATAAGCGCAGTATTTCAGAAAAAGAAAGTCAACTTATCAAGTTGCCAATCCGAATAGAGAATGATCAGCAAAATAGACCTTCAACACAGTACTGCACCTTTCATTTTAGTGCAATAGCTTAAGTTACTTTTCTGACTCTTCTAAAAGCTCGATACATGTGCACTTTTCTTGAAGACTAAAACTGAGTTCTTTCAACAGCTTTTTTTTACGAAAGACTATATATATATATCAGCTTGACAACAGTCAAAGGAAGAAGTGGTAAACAAATACAATATAGAGCTTTTACGATTATTGGATGACTTTGAAATCTTGCTGAAAAGAAATTTCATTTGTACTTAAACTTTCACGTTCTCACCTTATGAGTAGACTTGTTTTATAACAACTGTTTGTGTTGTGAAAGCCTACAGTGCTTAGTGAAAAAGAATACTTGGGTGGTTAAGCAATCTGGGTTGATTGCGTTGTAAAGCCTAAAGAGGCCATAAAAGAATACTTGTTGTATAACCTAAGGTTGGTTAGTAAATACCTTCTGGATGAAGAGACTGGACATAGCTTAAGGTTGAGTGAACCAACATAAAAACTCTGTGTCTCCATTCTTTCTCATCCCTCTTTACCTAATTTTTGAACTCATTTTAGAAAAGAGATTAAAAAGTTTTAAAAACAATTCAACCCCCTTTCTTGTGAATTTCTTGTTGTTTCAATTTGTATCAGAGGTCGGCCTTTTAGGGTTGAGCATTTAACAGTGCTAGGGTTAAAAGATCCGGAGCATACATGGATAATGAAGGATAAGCTGTAAACAGACCATCAGTCTTCAAAGGCTAAAACTATGACTACTAGAAACAAAGAATGATAACATTCTTTGACGCATGCCACACTAACATGTGGGATGTGGTGGAAACTAGTGACTATCTGCCCTCAGACCAAAACAAAACTGAGCTACCTACAGGTCAGTGGACAGAAACCCACAAACAAAGGTATCTACTTAATTCTAAAGCTTGAAAACGCTATTATGTGTGCATTGTCTGAGTCAAAATATGAAAAATTGCATAGTTTGAGAAGTGTTAAAAAAATGTAGGATACTCTTGCACTTGCTTACGAGGGTACCTCACAAGTAAAAAGGTCTAAACTAAGTTTACTTGTAAGACAACATGAATTATTCACTATGGAAGAAAATGAAACTATTGAACTTATGTTCAGTAGATTTCAAACCATTGTAAATAACCTAAGATCCCTAGGTAAAACATATGATAACTCTGACCATATTGATAAAATTTTAAGAAGTTTGCCTAGATAGTGGAGACCACAAGTTACAGCTTTGAGAGAGTCTAAGGACTTAACAACACTCTCCATAGAAGAGCTACTTGGAACTCTCAAAGTTCACGAGCTGGAATTGAAATAGGACAAAGGATAGAAAAGAGGGAAGTCCATTGCCTTAAGCTTCCAGCGTCCAACAAAGGGATCATCGTTCAAAGCCCTCAATGTGGAAGAATCTTTTGAGGAAGCACCCGAAAAACATGACTCTAATGAGGACGAGACATCCTTCATATCAAGAAAAATACAAGCCATGTGGAGAAAGAAAGGAGGGTCCAGAGTTAGAAACTTCACAAAAAAGTCTAGTAAGGAGCCCAAGGAGAAGACTCCACTAATTTGCTTCGAATGTAAGAAACCTAGACACTTCAAAGCTAAATGTCCAAGCCTACAAAAGGAGAAGAAGAAAACCTTCTTCAAGAAGTAAAGGAAAGGACTCATGGCAACATGGGAAGACATGGACCTATCCTTCTTCAAAGAAGAAGGAGATGAAGAAGCAAATCTATGTCTCATGGTTGAGACTAGCTGAGCAAGCTCAAACCATGAGCAAGACGCAGAGGTAAATTTCAATAACCTATCTTCTTTTCAAGAAGCATGTAATGAACTGCTTTCTAATTCTTCAACTCTCTCAGTAGGATACAAAGAGTTAAAAAGAAAATTTTCAAAAATGTCAAAAGAATTCAATCTACTTAAAGAAAATTATGAAAATGTTTTAAGAGATAACCAAAAATTGAAAGCAAAAAGTGTTCTAGAAGTAATACCCCCTAGTGAAGCATTAGAACTTCAAAGGGAAGTTACTCACTTAAAGGAAAGCCTATCCAAATTTGTCAATGGAACTGAAAATTTAAACAAAATCTTGTCTTATAGACGAAGTGTACATGACAAATCTAGACTTGGCTTTATTAAAAGGGAAGCATCTTGAACAACAAAAAATGTTATATTTTATAAATTGTGTGGAAATAGTGGTCATGAATCATCTCGATGTATTCATCGTCCAATTACGAAGGCATCCAATGCCTTCAGAACTAACAAGAAAGGACTTAAGTCCATTTAGGTACCTAAGTCCTTGATCATTCCTATTATAGATTTGCTTCACAACAGAAAGGAAACACCAGTCATGGTACCTGGACAGTGGCTATTCACGACACATGATAGGAGAAAAGTCTATGTTCCAAAGCCTCCAACAAAAGAATGGTGGATGGGTCACCTTTGGAGGAAATTAGAAAGGGAAGATAACGGGAATAGGTAAAATTGTTAAGCATCCCTTTCTTTCTATTGACAATGTTTTATATGTTAAAGGACTTAGACATAATTTGCTGAGCATAAGTCAATTTTTGATAGTGGACACAGTGTCTCCTTTAACAAAGATGAATGTATAGTTAAGAACTTGGATGGATCTATATTATTTTCAACTAAGAAACAAAGCAATCTATATAAGATTGACTTAAAAGACCTTACAAATCAAAATGTGTCATGTCTAGTATCCATCAATGAGAATTAATGGATTTGGCACAAGAAACTTAGACATGCAAGCTTGAGATTGATCTCAAAGCTAAATAAGCATAACCTTGTAAAAGGACTTCCAAATCTTGTATACAAATCTAATGTTCTCTGTGATGCATGTCAAAAAGGGAAATAAGTAAGAAGCTCTTTTAACTCAAAATATGTTGTTTCCACTACTAGACCACTTGAACTCCTACATATTGATTTGTTTGGACTTACAAGAATAGCCTCTTTTAGCAGAAAATGATATGGGTTAGTTATAGTATATGACTATACTAGATGAAGATGTGTTATGTTTCTAAAACACAAGGATAAGTCTTTTAAAGTCTTTTTTATATTTTGCAAAAGAATTCAAACTGAAAAAGGGTTTTGCATAGCTTCAATCAAAAGTGATCATGGAGTAGAGTTTGAAAATGAAAGTTTTTAAGGGTTTTGTGAGGAGAATAAAATTCTTTACAACTTCTTTGTACCACTTACACCTCAACAAAATGGTGTGGTAGGAAGAAAGAATAGGTCATTACAAGAAATGGCTAAAACCATGCTTAATGATAACTGTACTCCTAAACACTTCTGGGCAGAAGCTGTAAACACTACATACTATTTACAAAACAAAATATATATTAGACCCATTTTGAAAAAGACTCCCTATGGACTGTGGAAAGGGTGAAAACCTAACATATCATATCTTCATCCTTTTGGATGTTAAAGTTTCATTCTAAACACTATTGATAATCTTGGCAAGTTTGATTCTAAGTGTGATGATGAAATATTGTTAGGCTATTCTAAAATCTTAAAGGCATATAGAGTTTACAATTCTACAACCTTAACAGTTGAAGAAGCCATTCATGTAAAGTTTAATGACAATAAGCCTGATAGAGAATTGTCAGAGCTAGATGAAACCTTTACAGATATGAAGTTGGATGATGCTAAGCAACCAGTTTCCAGAAATCTAGTTGGATGATCCAAAGGAAGAATAAAAGGAACCATCTGGACTACATTGGCATATGAATACATATCATATAGAAGATCAAATACTTGGAACCAAATTTAGTGGATGAGCTTTCCTGGATGAAAGCTGGATCAATGCCATGAAGGAAGAATTAAGCCAAATTGAGAAAAACGACGTCTAGAAGCCCGTTCCTCTACCTAGAGACAAATCTATAATAGGCACAAAATGAGTTTTTCGCAACAAGTTGGACAAGGCAGGTAAAGTGGTAAGAAACAAAGCTAGACTTGTAGCTCAAGGTTATACCCAATAAGAAGGTATATACTTTACTAAAACTTTTACATTTGTAGCTAGATTATAAGCCATTTACATTTTACTTTCATTTACCACGCATAGCAATATGAAGCTCTATCAAATGGATGTAAAAAGTGCATTTGTAAATGGGATAATAAATGAGGAAGTTTATGTGAAATAACCTCCTAGTTTTGAGTGTGATACCTTTCCTAAACATATCTTTAAACTGAAAAAGGCTTTATATGGACTTAAGCAAGCTCATTCCTTGAGAATTTGATATCTTGAGCCAAAACTTCAAAAGACTGATCCTCCTCTCACCCAAAGCACTAAATTGGGCTTGAAATCCTATTAACTCCCTTAGAAACTCCAAAGTTTTAGAGAGAAATGAGAGGAACTCCCTCTCCCTTTCTCCTTTTATATCTTGACCTCTTGAAGCTTTCACATGGACTTTGAGCTAACTGAGGATCATAACTCGTCAAACCACTCCCTATAACCCATAGGTCTAACTTAACTGTTTTTCCTCAAGAGCACAAAATCACTCCAACAACACACCCAAACTGGCTCAAGCATATATCTCATATTTCCTAAATTCAAACTAGAATTTCAAACAAACCAACACATAACCATCATCACATACCACAAGTCATACATAACAACAATTCATTTATTTCTTTTAATTACCTAGATTACATTTTTAATTTCCACTTTTTAATTATCAACGCACTGAATCATGCATTAGAAAAATAGGGTGTTACACTTTGCATATTCAGTTGTTTCCCAATGTTGCTCACCATGCATTGGTAGCACAAAGAACTAATAAGTGGCATTGTATAATCCAATTGTGAGCCAACCATTGCAATAATGCTCTAGCTTCTCATTCTTGTATGTGATTACAGCTATTGCATGCATACATGGCATCCTAACATATAAAAAAACAAAATCAATTGCCGCTTATACAAAGAATTCACAAGTTAAAAATCCTAGTCAGTTACCTGTTAATTGCCAAAACCTACATGTACAAGTGTGGCTACTCAGGTTGATATCTACTTTTTCATTCTAGCTTTGAACCTCATATCTACAACCTTCCCCATCACCAGACCACATAGGACTCCACTTGTTGCTTGCAATCTTTTCCTTCTCCAACTTACTTTGCTGCATTGGAGTAAGTGGACCTAAATGACCAACCAATTTTAGTTTGTTAATACTCATTGTCTTTATGACATAGCATCTTATGTCTTCAACCAATGTCAAAATAGGCTTCCCTCTGTACTTCAAAATTTTGCATAAAAAACTTCACGTGTTGTTACAAATTTTTGCATTGGCTTAGCTATCTTCATTGCCCGATTGGTCTATCACCACTTGGAACTAGTGCACCAACAAGTTCCTCAAGATGTACTTTCTCCCAGCCTTGTTCACCAAGTAGTAGAAGAACATTATGAATTTTGTCTAATTTGAACGAGAGTCCTTGTTTGAGGTCTAAGAGTGATTCTTGGATTTGCTTAGGCAGTGCCCGCACCATAGCTTCCCAATTGGGCAACTAATCAGATTTTTTTATAGTGGGATATCCACTCAAAATAGGACTAGTATTGCTGCAACTTGTAAAGGAACCATCCTGAAGAAATCACCTGATGAGGCCTTTATTGTCATTGAGATATGGCCTCCAACAATTACCACACTTCTTCTGAAGATAGACACATTTTGAAAAGACCTGTGGGAACTTATCAAGTTAAGTTTAGCACATCTGTAGATCGTAAACTTGATATTATCACCAAGTAGCTAGAGATACTTATGCGGGCAAAAACATATCTCCTATCTCCAGCACTCCCCCTCCCATATGTGATTAGTATGGAGTAATTAAGCATGAAAGAAAGTGTAATGCTTGGCCGCTTTTAGGATCGATGGTTGTCCTTGCAAATCAACACAAGACTTTTTAGCATGCTTTGTCCTCATTCACATGCTTCCTAGGAAACTTCCCAAGAGATCACCCATCCCAAAATTCCTCCAAGTCAAGCATGCTTAACTGTGGAGTTCTTAAGTGATAGGTGTTAAAACAAAGGACGAATTTATCACCCTCAAATATTTTGATAATAACAAATAGTTAAAATTATATATGTCCTTATATAATCGTCTAATCATTCGTTCGCATTCAATTGTCTGATGTTTTTAAAATAAGTATCGTCTTATCTTTTGATTAGGTAAACTTCATAACTAACAAATCTTACAGACGATGACAATGTTCTAAAATGATCTGCACATCAATCAGAGCGTAAGCTACCTCGAAACGTATAATGCCTATACACCTACTCTCGAGGAAAGTCAGCGAAAAAAAAGGAATATGTGTACGAATGTCAGAACGGGAAAGCGGACATGACAACTACTACAAGATTGAGTACAAGAATAGAAAAGATAAGCAGACTGCTTTATCTTATCATACGACAAGTTGGTAAAAAGCATTAAATGCTGGATTTAATGCTTTAACGACTCTCTTCATCAGATGAAGGTCGTCTTCTGCAAAACACTCAATGGATACTTTTGGAGAAGCCTATAAATAGTAGAAGAGACCTCCTTCGAATTGTTGTTGCTATCACAGTTGTCGTTATCATAATCGCTGCTTATTCTGAAAATTCATAATTACTTTAAGAAAAGAAAAGCTATTGTAAACTTTGTTTGAAAATTCTTTTTTGTACTTCATTGTATATTCCGCTGATACGACGTTAAACCCAGTGAGGTAAACTCACACATAAACTTTTTTCTTAACGAGATTGGTAGAAGCATAAAGAGGCTTTGATTCAAAGAATACTTGGGTATTTGCTTGGAGAGGCAAGTGAAAGACTACTTGGGTTGAGCCTGAAGAGGCTTGTGGAAAGAATACTTGTAACTTGGAAAAGTTAGTGAAAATTGGTTGTGGCAAAAAATTGGACATAGTCTCTAGGGTAAGACAAACCAGTATAAAATCTGTGTGCCTTCCAATTTTGTTGTTCAGCTTTTGTTTGTCTTTTAAAACATTTTTGAAAATCTTTTTGATCTTATTTCAGACAATACGTCGTTTACAAAAGAATTGTGAAAATTTGCTATAACACAATTCAACCCCTCTTCTTGTGTTATCTTTGTGTTCTACAATTTGGTATCAGAGCTCAACCTCTAAGGGTTAAGCACCTTAACAAGTGTTAGAGGAAAAGATCTGCATGGCAAACCTTGAAGGACAGTTCATTCCTGAAAAACCTTCTCTGTTAAGGCCTCCAGCCTTCAATAAAGAAGATTATGCATACTGGAAGGACAGAATGGAAATGTATATCAAGTCCACTCACTATAGTATGTGGAGAATCATCACACATGGAGATCATGTTGTAATCAAGCTAGAAAATGTAACACCCCAAATTTCAAGTACTAGAAATAAACCATGAGGTAGCTCTTAGTAGAACCCTTCTCATATGTTATTAGACAAAAGATGTCTTAAGAATTATTGTTATTATATTTCCTATTATTATTATTATTATTATTATTATTATTATTATTGTGTTGTGTTGTTGTTATTATATTTATTGTTATTATTATTATAGTTGTTGTTATTATTATTCTTATTCTTATTATTCTTATTAATACCTTAGTATTATAAATTAGTAGAAATATTATCATACAACCCAAAAAAGCATCTAGGGCCCAATAGAGCATTAAAGCCCACTAAGCCACATACCCACCCACATGTTATAAGAAGGGAATAGAGAAGGAGAATTAGGTTTAGCCGTCACAAATAGAAGAAGAAAAAAGGTAGAGAGAATGAGGAGAAAAGAAAGAAGAAGAAGAGGAAAAGAAAGAGGAGGAATAGAAATCGGAGAATTCAAGCCCTAGAACTCAGCTTTGTATGTCTATAAAGGTGAGTGCTCTCTCCCATATTCTTCCTTGTCCTTTATGTTGTTATTTTTCATCTATTTACCTTTTCCCCCTCCTTATGCATAATTAGGGATTTGATGGGTTTTGAAGGAATTGTGAGGAAGTAAGGAATTCATAGATTAGATAGTCTTTTGGTGACTTTTCTTCAAAAACTAGATTTTTCCATGGCACTGGGCACGCAGATCCGCTGGGCGGGGTGAAACACCTGCTAGGCGGGTTGGGTCTTGACGCGGACCTGCTGGGCAGGGTGCGATACCCGCTGGGCGGGTTTGGTGACCGTTGGGCAGATACAACTTTTGCTATTACGTTCTTTGTGTTTGTGAACTCCTTTTGGCAGTGTTTAACTCATTGTTATTTGTTTTTTTATGTCTTGTTGAGCTTATATTGTATGGTTGTTATTTACCTTAAAAATATGAGTGTGATATGAAATTGTGCCTATGATTCATGATAAAAGTCTATAAAAATTGTAAGCATTATATGTGACCATGCATCATAACATTTGAGTTATGTGATGAGGAAAGTATGTAGGAATCTGACTGGTGGAGGCCGTGATGGGTTGTTTAACCTTAGCCTTGGGGGTTATCCGATTGGGAAAACTCCAATGGTCCATGCTGATCCCATGGAGCCGAGGCATACTGGCAAAACTGGGTAACCCTGACTAGTCACCGGGGGATATCATGCTAGTTGAGGGTGCGAAAGCCGAAGGCATCGGTACCGATGACGCTTCTTATAGCCTGCATTTACTCCTAGTCTACTTTCCAAAAAGTTTAGGTTGGTACCACATGTGCATGAGTAGTGGTTTAGGAACATAGCACACATATGTATCTTGTTGTAGTGTGATGTGTTGAAGTGTGCTACGTTGTAATTATGTGAATTCTATGTGCCCTTGTTCATAAGCGAATGATGTAATGTGTACATGTGTGAAAATGTGATTGTGTATTGTGATAAATTGTCAAGATTATGTATATGTGCTCATGTTATGCATGTATGTTATGCTTGCTTGATGAAACAAAACGATGAGTATGTCTAGTTCCTAGGCAAAAGATGTGAAATAAATGTATGCTTGTAATTAAAATTGTGTTTGCTACCTCAAGGATAAGTGAGAAGGTAGGCCCTAGGATAGTGTTGTGAGGGTCCTAGTTGGATAATAATAGTTGTGAATGAGGTAGAGAAAAAGTGAATCCCCACACAACGTAATAGAAAGGTATAAGACAAGTAAGAGAAAACAAAATGACGGTATTAAGGTGAGTGTTAAGGGAGGGTCAAAAGTATTTTAGAATGACTGTGACCTTAGACTTGACCCATAGAGAACAACCTTAAATATTAAAAGAAAGAAAAATAAAATCTAAACATAAAGGGTTTAAATACTAGAGAGCATTTTGGGTAGGAAAGAGTTCTTAGGTTGAGAATGAGATAGTAAACTAATATAACAGTCAGGAGAATGAGAGAGTAGTTAACACAGAAAGTATTGAAGATTAAAAGGTGTAGACTAGACTATAGGTATGGTGAATTATGAGAGACCTAGTGAGTTTAAAGTCATAAAAGATAAATGATGAGGGTTGTCCGAATAGAAAAGTCTAACCCAGCCGTAGAGTCCTTAGAGCACTCACTGAAACATTATGTCTCATTCCTTTAAGTTTCTCCTTTTTCAGGATACAGGTGAAGACATGCGTAGATGGAGCTTGGAGTCACGTGCAAGAAAACGTAGTCTAGTTTACATTATGTTTTTGTATTCTTCTTTATATTTTGTACAATACCTCGAGTGATAGATGAGTTATATTTGGCATGTATGTTTTTTTGATTGCATTGTTCGTATATAATATTTAATTATATTTATGAGTAGCATTTGTATATTGTTTCTACCTTTTTAAGTTTGTTTTTTTTTTTAAATCTAGATCAAGTTACGGTAATGCCCCTTAGGGTGTTACAGAAAACGAATACAATCAAAATGACTACAACATGTTACAACAAAACGTAAAAGCTAAGTACTGAATATGATAAATTTTGCAGCTACAGAATTGCTAAGGAAATGTGGGATGCTATACGCATAACACATGAAGGCACAGAAGATATTCGTCTCAAGAGAGCAACAACTCTTCAAAGACATTATGAGATGTTCACCATGAAGGAGATAGAGACCATTGATGAAATGTTTGGAAGATTTCAAATAATTCTAAAT
This sequence comes from Spatholobus suberectus, assembly GCA_004329165.1. Classification (NCBI taxonomy): domain Eukaryota; kingdom Viridiplantae; phylum Streptophyta; class Magnoliopsida; order Fabales; family Fabaceae; genus Spatholobus; species Spatholobus suberectus. The sequence goes on along the minus strand of QUWT01000022.1, from coordinate 325,093 downwards.
GGACTTCAAAGTCTTGGTGTTGAGTTCTCTAAGGCTCAGAACAATCTCAAGATCTTGGACAGTCTTCCCAAAGTATGGGAACCCAAAGCTACAGCCATAGCTGAAGTAAGGGACATGAAGACCTTAACTTTAGATGAGTTACTGGGAGCCCTAAGAGTACATGAAGTGCATCTCTTCAAAAGAAACAAAGTCAAAAATAATGACTCATTTGCTCTAAAGATTGGAGAATCAAGTCGAAGAGTAGACGAAAAAATTGAGATGAATGAAAGAAACAAAGTGCTGAAGGTTCAATCTGAGGAATTCGAGAGCTCACACAAAAGCTCCAGCTGCTTAACAGACGATGAGATCTCCCTCATCACCAGAAAATTCAAGAAGATGCTCAAGAAGAAAGAGAGATTTAAGCAATTTTCTAGAAAGGAGGACACTAGATATAGAAAGCATCCTTAAGAAGAGAGCAATGAGATCATCTGCTTTGAGTGCAAAAAGCCTAGACATATTAAGGCTGAATGCCCCAAACTAAAGAAAGGATGGAGTTCAAAGAAAAGATACAAAAAGAAAAATCTTCTAGCCACTTGGGAAGATCTAGACAGCAGCAGTAGTTCAGACGATAAAAAGGCTAATATATGTCCTATAGTAAACGCAAAGGAAGTAACGTCTGAGGTAAACTCTGAATAGAACAACTTTCTGCATGAGTCTAATGATAGTGAATCTGAGTTTGATGATGAAGATATGTCATATGACACTCTTCTTTCTAACTCACACAAGATTGCTCATGAGTATAAAAAATATCAAGAAAAATATCAAGAAGCTCTTTTAGAAAATGAGATACTCGAGAGATCTGACGAGAATACAAAAGAGCCTAGCCTCAAATCCTAAAAAGGCAATGCTTCTTTCTGAAGTTGATAGACTAAAGAAAGAGGTCATTAGTCTAAAACATGATCTGACCAAATTTGTAGATCAATCTTCAAAACTTTAAATGATTCTAAAACATAAAAGATCTCCATCTAACAAATCTGGGATTGGATTTGTAGAAGACAAAAGTGCTAAACCATCGTCTTCTAAATCTTATTCAACCTTCTGTAACTTTTGTGACAAATATGGACATTCATTCCAAAGATGTCAACACAAAAGGAAACAAAGGTCAAATAAGACCTTTGGGACTAACATGAAAGGACCTAAAAGTATTTGGATACCAAAATCTTAAATAATTCCTATTATAGATATCCTTAATAGGAAAAAGGAAAGATTCATTCTGGTACCTAGACAATGGATGCTCATATCACATGACGGGAGAAAGGTCTATGTTCCTAGACCCCCAATCACATGAAGGAACAGTCTCATTTGGTGGAAATGGAAAAGGAAAAATCATTGGTATAGGTAAAGTTGGTAAGCCTCCTTTTCCATCTATAGATAATGTCCTATGTGTTGAAGGATTAAAATACAATCTACTTAGCATCAGTCAATTTTGTGACAGTGGATTTATTGTATCCTTAAACAAAGAATCATGCATAGTCAAAAGAAATGATGAATATATTTTTTTTTACTGCCAAAAGACATAATAATTTGTATAAGATTAAGTTTGAAGATCTAAACAAACAAAATGTTACTTGCTTAATGACCAAAGAAGATAAAAAATGGATTTGGCATAAAAAGCTCAGGCATATCAATTTGAAACATATTTCAAAGTTATATAAAAAGAGTTTAGTAAAAGGATTGCTTGAGATTTCTTGGAAAACTCATCTTCTTTGTGAAGCATGTCAGAAAGGGAAACAAATCAAAACCTCTTTTAAATCAAAAGATGTTGTTTCCACTTCTAGACCATTAGAATTACTGCATATGGATTTGTTTGGACCTACAAAAACTCTTAGTCTTGGTGGGCAAAAGTATGGTTATGTCATTATTGATGACTATTCTAGATATACATGGGTTTATTTCCTAGCTCACAAACACAAGTCTTTTAATGTGTTTGAAATATTCTATAAAAGAGTTCAAAATGAAAAAGGTTTTTGTATTACTACAATTAGAAGTGACTATAGAACTAAATTTGAAAATGTTAAGTTCAAATCCTTCTGTGAAAAGAATGGAATTTTCCACAACTTCTCCTCACCGAGAACACCTCAACAAAATGGGGTAGTTGAAAGGAAAAATAGAACTCTACAAGAGATGGCAAGAACCATGTTTTGTGAAAATTCAGTCCCTAAGTACTTCTGGGCAAAAGTTGTAAATACGGCATGTTATGTTCAAAACAGAATGTTGATCAGACCAATAATTAAAAAGACTCCTTTTGAACTGTAGAGAGGTAGAAAACCCAACATTTCATACTTTCACCCCTTTGGATGTGAATGTTATATTCTCAACACTAGAGATCAACTAGGAAAATTTGACTCTAAGGTTGATAAAGGTGTTTTTTTTTTTATATTCTAACACAGTAAAAGCATTTAGAGTATTCAACTCTAGAGCTTCTGTTGTAGAAGAATCTATCCATGTTAAATTTAATGACATACTAACCCCTAATAGGAGACTATCAGATTTGGAAGAAGATTTTGTAGATTTAAAAATAGGACCGTCTAATCAAACAAGAACAGGCGAAGAAAAAGGATTAGAAGATACTCCTTAACAATAACAAATCAATAATTAGGTGAAAGGATCTCACAAGGACTGAAAGTTTGTTACCTACTGTAATGACCCAACTGTCGCTACTAAACAACCCTACTAAACATACACCACACACACCTTATCAAGTAAATAAAAGCACAGTATATCAGTATATAAGTCATACACATCGATTGAGAGATCCATCTATCCCTCCTGTCATCATCATACACCACTATATAACATATCATATATATAGCATATCATGCATATACAACTATGGGATAACACTAGCCCATATCAAAGATATCAAAATATACAACATCGAGGAAACGGGATACAAAACTCATTCCCTATAGCTGGTCAATCTATACAATCCCATCAAAATAATAACTATACAAAACAACACTTCCAAAACAAAAGGGGTTGCCTCGCAAGCAACTTCACCATCATTTCTGAGCAGCCGGGTCCACTGAAGCCTCGCCGTCTGCTCCCACGCCATAGGATATAATCATCACAGGCACATAAGCACAAGCAGTAACAACAGGACAACCAACAACAACAAAACACGGCAAGGGTAAGCTTACTACAACAATGGTATAACATATAATCATGGAGATCATCAATAATTCACAACATTCAGTCACGAGTATATGCACACCATCATACATCTAGAGCTCTCAACGTCTCCGTACAAAATTATTCATACAGAAGAGTTCTCAACTCAGGACTCCACATTTCATCACAATCACCATAACTATGTCAACGCATGATGACATGACTCTCGAGAGATTTACAACATATCGGGCAATCAGTCAGGTCTCACCCCCTACTGTGGCCTATCTAAGCACCATTCAGGGATTGTCAAACTCTAATATGCGGATAAGCTTAGTAGTTTGTCAAGATGAGTGTATGTGGGTGGTGGCTTACCACGACATAAGGCCTGCATCGCCGTGGCCCATCGTCAGTTGCCCTATGTCTTATCTAGCACTAGGTTGGAGGCCTATCTGAATACCAACTCTAGTCACCATCCAACTTACATGCCTACCCGCACCACGACATGAGGTCCATCGTCAGCTACCTCAGCCGCCAACTATGCATGAATGCATGTACTACACACCATCAACTACTCAACCACAACCAATAAACATACGACATATATATGTATATCAATACAACTAGTGGCAAAGAGGTCCATCGCCAGCTACCTCACATTACCACTCAACATCCATCAACACCATATTGGCCCCTAACCGGCCTCAATCATAATCAACAAGTAAGGCCCTATCTAAGCAACCTACCTCGAGAGGAACAATATTATACATCATAAGCGAAGGTCCTATCTAAGTAACCTTTCACTTCAACAACATATCCAACAATCCAAAAGTGGTTGAAACAATCAACCTCACAAACCATTAACAACCTCACTCATGGCCATTCATTATATAATGACACAAACATCCTCAATAATCAAGTATACAATATGAATTGGCCTTTCTTGTGGAGTTTTAACATTTTTTCCAAAGTTCCTAATTATCACGCCAAACATTAAACCAATAGCATTCCACCCATCTTTTTGTTTCTTAAAATTTCAACTTTAATGGTTCATGCATGGTACCACAAAACTGACACCAAGCATCTCAAAAACAGGGGAGAATCAGGGGTTTTGTCGCCTAGTGCCATTGGACTGTCGCCTGGCGCCAATATCACAAAGAAGGTCTGCAATTTTGTCGCCCGACGCCGCACTTTTGTTGCCCAGCGTCAACATCACAGAGAGCATAAGCAAAAATCAGAGAAAATGTTGCCCGGCGTCACTTGTTGTCGCCCAGCGACAAAAATCCGTCACTATAGGCAAAATTTTTGTCACTAATTGATAGCATTTCAGACGGCATTTTGTTAGTTGTCGCCTGGCGACATAAACTGACACTCGGCGCCGAATCGCAATTTTCTGCAATTGTAGGGAAGACAACCCACGGTTGTTCTTGACAAAAAAATCAATCCATCCCAAACATCACAAAACAATTCTAGACACTTTAAATACATTCTTAATCGATTACATACTGATTTCTCCCACCAATCATCCACAAATTTTGAAAACCCCTTTTCAAAACCCATTTTATCAAAATCATACCACAACTCATACACAATCAGATTTGGAACGAACCCAACGTAAGATTCACACAAAATCATGCTCATACATCACAAATATACAAGTATAAGCTTCCCTTACCTCTTAGAGCTTCTGAATTTGAGCTTGGGAAAGGGAAAAACATAAGAAAACCCAATTCTTGAGCCAAACCTTTAAAGCAACCACCACTCCTCACCAAAAGGATAGAAGGGCTACGAATTTTGCCTCTACGCAGTGGGTTTGAGAGAATTTTGAGAGAATAGGAGAAGAGAGACGTGAGAAACGAGAGGATGAGAGAAAGAGGGGGAGGGGGTTTTATATTTTGAAACCCTCCCTGGGCCTTACAAGGCTTCAGGCCCACTAAAGCTCAGGGTTCGTATATTCACTCTCCAAAACTCACAACAGTTCTCACTTAATTGTTTTTCTCTCAACAACCCAAACCAATATCAACAACACTCTCAATTTGGCTCAAGCACATTTGTCTCAATTCCCTTAACTCATATAGGAATTCCGAGCTTACAACATACAACTAACACCATCCAACAACAATTAACAACAATCCACTCATTTATTTGTTTTTAAACACCATAGTCACATATTAATTTTTCACTTATAGTTATTAAACCACTAAATCATGCATTAAGAAAACACGGTGTTACACCTACCATCCTCAAGATCAGATTATAGGAGAACGAACTAAAGGAGTTAAAACAACGTCATCACTAATGAATCAAGTTTCTTGTGCCATAGTCTCAGCAATTGAACCTAAGATGATAGAAGAAGCACTAAAGACGATAACTGGGTGATAGCTATGCAAGAAGAATTACATCAATTTACAACAAATGATGTTTGGATTCTTGTTCCCAAACCAAAACATAAGAGCATCATTGGAACAAGATGGGTATTCTGCAACAAACTCGATGAAAATGGCAAAGTAATCATAAAAAAGCAAGGTTAGTGGCTCAAGGTTACAATCAACAAGAAGGTATTGATTTCACTAAAACCTTTGCTCCTGTTGTTATATTAGAAGCTATTAGAATTATGCTTGCCTTTGCCGCTCATAAAAACATTAAGTTTTTTCAAATGGATGTGAAAAGTGCTTTTTAAACGGTTTCATTGAGGAAGAAGTCTATGTTAGACAACCTCCTGGTTTTGAGGATCTAAACTTCACAGACCATATCTTTATACTTAAAAAGGCTCTGTATGGTCTTAAACAAGCACCTTGTGCTAAGTATGACAGACTGAGCAGTTTTCTTATTGAAAATGAGTTTATGAAAGGCAAAGTAGATACAACTATCTTTAGAAAGGAATCCAACAGAGATTTCATTATAGTTCAAATTTATGTAAACGATATAATCTTTGGAGCTACTAATGAAACTCTATGTAAGGATTTCTCATATTTGATGCAGAGTGAATTTGAGATGAGCATGATGGGAGAATTAAAATTCTTCCTTGGCTTACAAGTTAAACAAGAAGAGAAAGGCATATACATTCATTAGCAAAAATACATAAAGGAATTGATTAAAAAATATAAGATGAATGAGTCAAACTATTAGCACACCAATGCATCCGTCTATTGCTATGACAAAGGACGACTCAAGGAAACCTGTAGACTAGACTATCTATAGAGGTATGATTGACTCACTTCTCAACTTAACTGCCAGTAGACTAGATATCATGCATAGCGTCTGTTTATGCGCCAGATTTCAATCTAATCCTAGAGAGTCTCATTTAAAAGTTGTTAAAAGAATTTTTAGATATCTTGTTGGCACACCTAACCTCAGTTTATTCTATGAGAAAAACAAAGATTTCAAGTTAGTAGGATACTGTGATGCAGACTATGTTGGTGATAGACTTGAACGAAAAAGCACAAGTGGTGGATGTCACTTCATCAGACCATGTCTTATATCCTAGATCAGCAAGAAGCAGAACTCAATTGCATTATCTACTGCTGAAGTAGAACATGTATCTGCTGCAAGTTGCTGCTCACAACTCCTATGGGTAAAGTATCAACTTGAAGATTACTCTAGCTTTGAGCATAACATTCTGTGTTATGTGATAATACTAGTGCAATCAATTTATCTAAAAACCCCATTCAGCATTCTAAAGCTAAGCATATAGAGATAAGACATCATTTTATTTGTGACTATGTTCAAAAAGGTGTTTTTGAAATTAAGTTCATCGAGACAGACCATTAATGGGTTGATATCTTTACAAAAGCTCTACCTGCAGAACATTTTAACTTCATCGTAGAAAATTTGCACATAAAAGTCTTGCAAGAATAAAACGTCTTACATGCATCGTCTCATTTGATCTTTTAAGATTCGTCTTACTCTATATCGTCTTACATCTTATCTTATTTCGTCTTACTAACACGATCGTCTTTGAATATGAAAAGTTTTAAGTTCATTAGTCTGATATTTCCCCTAATGATTACTCTTGATAACCACCCAAGAAGCATGTGCCGTATCCCTTGCCACATCAAATCATCATAAATGCACATCTCTTCAGTACTTTCAAAATCTTTCTTTTTATTCAAACTAACTGCTCTTTCTTTCTCTTTACGCACTCTAAAAACCTCTCAAACTCTCTAAATTGAAACCCTATCCCTCAGCTTTACTCTCAAATCTCTTTCTCTCAAACTTGCACTCATAGCCGCCCAGAAACAACTTGTGCCCATGGAGAGATTTCTAGAAAGTGACTTCATCTCTGGAAAATGGGTCAACTTACAGAAGCTTGAGGAAGAAGGATTCCTTTTGCAAATGTATATCAAAAATGTCAGATGGGAAGCTTTCGTGCAGAAGAGAACCTCCTGGTACCATGCACCGTACACCTACTTTTGGGCCTCCATGTTTGAGGTTAACAGAACTATCGCCGAAATCGTCAACAATCAAGCCATCATCATCTATACTGATGCCATTGGAGTAGCGTATGGCTGTAAAGAGGATGGTGACCTTTTTATTAAAGACTGGGAGAAAGTCATAACCCCAGAAACTATCGACAGGGCATTGTAAGGAAAGCCCAGGCCTCAAACTGAGAACAAGGATGCTCTGAGTAAGTTCCTATATCTTTCAAACATGAAGCCTATATGCCGATTGATTCACAATGTTTTGCTGCACATTATTCTTCCAAGAAAAGGATCAAAGGATAATGTAACCTCCAAGGACAAATTCTGCATATACAAGATGCTGACTGGTCAAAAGGCCAATCTGCATGCTTTAATCCTGAACAACTGGAGATCCTGTCTCTCCAAATCGAAAGAAGGTGCCCAGAGCAAGCAGAAGTGTCCTATTCCCTACGCCATGCTCTTCACCGAAATCATCCATCTAGCGGGAATAAAAGAATACGGGTTGGAGAAGATGAAACAAGGTTCTGAGATCGATGTATCCATCATCAGGAAGATGAGGATTGCACATCTCTTCTCTGGATACGTTGCCAAACATCTAGAGTTCGCATTAATTGTAATGCCCAGCCGCTTTCAGGATGAGTGACTGTCCCCACAAACCAACACAAGACTTTTCAGCGTGCTTTGTCCTCACTCATACGCTTCCCAGAAAACTTCCCAGTAGGTCACCCATCCCTAAATCGCTCCAAGTCAAGCACGCTTAACTATGGAGTTCTTAAGTGATGAGCTACCGAAAAGTAGATGCATCTTGTTGGTATAGGTAGCACTTATTAATTCCTTTAAGCTATCCTCAACTGTATAGTCCCATACCCGCACAGCCTCTAGATCCCTCTCGTTCGGGTGTGTATTCGATTCATTCATGTACCCCTCCCACTGGAAGCCTACTAGGAGCCGCTCATTGTCCGTGCCTCATCTATTTTGCACCGGCAATCACTCCCCACCCTCATCAGCGCCCGGGATGTTACATGCCCACCAGCTTCCGCTTGGTTCGTCCTCAAACCACACCGTACTGGGAGAGAGGCCCTGCTCTGATACCACTTTGTAATGCCCGGCCGCTTTCAGGATGAGTGACTGTTCCCACAAACCAACACAAGACTTTTCAGCGTGCTTTGTCCTCACTCACACGCTTCTCGAGAAACTTCTCAGTAGGTCACCCATCCCTAAATCGCTCCAAGTCAAGCATGCTTAACTATGCAGTTCTTAAGTGATGGGCTACCGAAAAGTAGATACATCTTGTTGGTATAGGTAGCACTTATTAATTCCTTTAAGCTATCCTCAACTGTACAGTCCCATACCCGCACAGCCTCTAGATCCCTCTCGTTCGGGTGTGTATTCGATTCATTCATATACCCCTCCCGCTGGAAGCCTACTAGGAGCCGCTCATTGTCCGTGCCTCATCTATTTTGCACCGGCGATCACTCCCCGCCCTCGTCAGCGCCCGGGATGTTACATGCCCACCAGCTTCTGCTTGGTTCGTCCTCGAACCATACCGTACTGGAAGAGAGACCCTGCTCTAATACCACTTTGTAACGCCCGGCCGCTTTCAGGATGAGTGACTGTTCTCACAAACCAACACAAGACTTTTCAGCATGCTTTGTCCTCACTCACACGCTTCCTGAGAAACTTCCCAATAGGTCACCCATCCCTAAATCGCTCCAAGTCAAGCACGCTTAACTATAGAGTTCTTAAGTGATGGGCTACCGAAAAGTAGATGCATCTTGTTGGTATAGGTAGCACTTATTAATTCCTTTAAGCTATCCTCAATTGTACAGTCCTATACCTGCACAGCCTCTGGATCCCTCTCGTTCGGGTGTGTATTCAATTCATTCATGTACCCCTCCCGCTGGAAGCCTACTAGGAGCCGCTCACTGTCCATGCCTCATCTATTTTGCACCGGCGATCACTCCCCGCCCTCGTCAACGCCTGGGATGTTACATTAATCAAGGAAGAACCACCAGAAGTTGTTGGAACTACGTTTAGAGAAGGATCGTTTCCTAACCCCCATGTTGGTACTACGTCTACTCAACCTCCACCACAAACAAAACCCCAACCATCTCAACCACAACCCAAACAGACCAAACCATAAAAACCTAAGTTACCCATTAAGAGACCTTCACAACCAAACCCTCAACCTAAACAGACCAAACCTCAAACCCCATCGTCTCCACCTCACAAGAAACAGAAACCTTTTACCATTTGTCTGAGATCCAAACCAACTCCCCAACCTAACTTAAACGATGACTTCCCCATTAACACCCTTCTTCTTACTCCAAGCACAACCATTCCTGCCCCTCCATTAGAACAACTACCTCCACCTCCTACCTCTACTGAACCCACTCCATCTGCCAAACCTTCTAAAAAGCCCTCAAAATCCAAAAAGATTCTAGTGCCAAAGACTAAAGCTCAAGAAGAAAAGTAGTTCAGGAGAGCTCAAGCTAAATCTAAACACGCTGAGAAAAAGAAGAAAGAAGAAGAAAAATTGGCTGAGGCAGAGCAAGAACAAATTGGGGAAGTAGTACTTCAATCTGTGATTAAGCACTAGCTGCAAACAGCTCCTGCAGAGCCTAAAGCGCAAGAGCTATTGACTTAAGAGGACATGGCTGCTACCTGAAGAGGTAGATTACGTAGATCTCTTTTCTAGGAAATTCCATAATCTGTTTCTTTATCTCAAGTCTTCAACCGTCTTTCTATAGACTGAACAGTCGCATCTAGTATTGATCAGCCTGTAAAGGCTATTTCACTCACTGTTTCCTTCACGAAACCTGAAGCAGAAGGAACTTCGTCTAGAGGAGTTATACCTATGATAGACGAAACAGCACCAAAAGATTATAGATCTAAAATGCTTTTGTCTGAAGGTCTCCAAAGGCGCACAATGATCTACTTTGAGCAACCTGAGTTATGTCAGACTGGAACAACAAAAGAATATCATTTACTAGAGCCCTTCGACCTAGCAGTTCTTAAAGCCCTCATCAACTATGAACTGGGCAAAGTTAATAACTCGAGGATGTGGACGACTCTTATTAATAAAAAATGGCCACTCTTGGTGCACCATGGGTATGTTGAGAAATTTCCTGATATTCCAGAAAAAGCAATCACGTACATCACTCCATATGTCTAAGAGGAAGGATACAACACTCTATTAGACGCTCCAATCTTCGTCTATCCACCCTCAAGCAAAACGAGATTTCTAGCTGGATATGAAGTTTGGAGACAGCGTGGGAGTCTCTGTCACACCTCTCCTTTCATGCTAAAATGCAACTACTCAAAGTATCTGATCATATGCAGAACATACCATTACAAGCCCAAAATCATTTATCCATTCTGTCATGGGATGATCAAGACTTACCCCCTCACCATCCGTTTAGAAGATAGTCCAAACTTTGAAGAATGACGGATTGGTGATGATGACTGGGAGTTAGTGAGAGTGATGAACAACTTCCTATACGAGAAGATGTAGATTTCCTTGCAGCATGCAATCTGTGAGCAAAGATGTCCAGACCTTGAACTAGGCTTGCCTAGATTCATGGTTACTCAAATGTGGCTCCTTATAAAGCCATGGACCACCTTTTGCATTTGCTGTCAGAAGAATTATCTGTGCTAAAATCTATCTATGGGGAAAGGAAAAGAACCTAAGTTCAAACGCAACCCCCAAAGGCACATGATGATCAGACCACAAAAGGTTGCAAGACCATGTTGAAGCACTCAAACATTTCTCTGGTCTATCTGCTGATGAGAAGAGTTTGCTAAGCCATGAAGTTGCACTCTGTTCGAAAGGTCACTAGACGCAAGTCTCTCCATCTCCCTCCACCTGTGCGTCCAACCCCTAAAACCAACTAACCATAAACCTAACCCTGACCTATATCTTCTCCTCTGAAACCTTTGAAATCTCTCTACTTTGTGGCCACTTTTGGTTCTGTGGTCCTCTTGTATCATATGTTTTCAATTTATGTTTTGTAGAGGAGCCCAGTGATGAAGCAGCAACCAATTCTACACCTGTACCTTCAGACGACAAACAAGCTTTCATTGAATTAAAGTAGACTGTGCAGTGTCTTGAAGCTGATCTTCAGAAAGAATGCAAGAAACGTAAACGAGCAAAAGTTCTGTTAGCTAAGCTAGCAAAGCGCTGCAAAAGTGACCCCAGCTCATCATCTACACCTTCAGACTTCGAATCTTCTAATTGATGATGCCAAAAAGGGGAGAAAAATAGAAGACAAAGGAAAGTATAAAGATATCAATCTTAGGGGAAGTACATTTTTTTTATATATACAATGATGAATTATGAGTTGAATGATATCGTCTGGTTTCTTTCAGTTACTTCTCTCTATATATATTGCATTTGCTTAACTGAAGTACACCTATATAAAATATGTTTTTATTAACAACTCACTCATCAAAAAGAGCTTTCATAGAAATTTTTTTTACAAGAACTATAATTGTTTGTCATCATCAAAAAGGAAGAGATTGTTAAGACAAAGGAAAAATTTATAACTCTCAAATATTTTGATAATAATAAACAGTTAAAATTATATATGTCCTTATATAATCGTCTAATCATTTGTTCACATGCAATCGTCTGATGTTTTTAAAATAAGTATCGTCTTATCTTTTGATTAGATAAACTTCATAACTAACAAATCTTACAACCGATGACAACATTCTAAAATGATCTGCGCATCAATCAAAGCATAAGCTACCTCGAAACATATAATGCCTTTGCACCTATTCTCAAGGAAAGTCAGCAAAAAAGAAGGAATATGTGTGCGAATGTTAGAAAGGGAAAGTGAACATGACAACTACTACAAGATTGAGTACAAGAATAGAAAAGATAGGTAGACTACTTTATCTTATCATATGACAAGTTGGTAAAAAGCATTAAATATTGCATTTAATGCTCCAACGACTCTCTTCATCACATGAAGGTCGTCTTCTGCAAAACACTCAACAGATACTTTTGGAGAAGCCTATAAATAGTAGAAAATACCTCCTTCGAGTTGTTGTTGCTATCACAGTTGTTGTTATCATAATCGCTGTTGATTCTGAAATTCATAATTGCTTTAAGAAATGAAAAAGCTATTGTAAACTCTGTTTGAAAATTCTTTTTTGTACTTCATTGTATATTTGTCTGATAAGACGTTAAACCAAGTAAGGTAAACTCACACGTAAACTTTTTTCTTAACGAGATTGGTGGAAGCCTGAAGAGGCTTTGATTCAAAGAATACTTGGGTATTTGCTTAGAGAGACAAGTGAAAGACTACTTGGGTTGAACCTGACGAGGCTTGTAGAAAGAATACTTGTACCTTGGAAAAGTTAGTGGAACTTGGTTGTTGCCAAGAACTGGACGTAGTCTCTGAAGCAGTGTTATAAAACTCGGACCGGTCGTCGACTCGGTCAGGGCACTGGGTCACTGGGTCAATGGTCGAACCGAAGGGTCACTAATTGAACCGCATGACTCGGTCTCTATTAAAAAATTTGAAAGTATTCATGACATGTAATTTCATACCTATAAAATTTATTAAATTAAATTTTAATGGTCATGTATAACCCATAAATAAATAAACAATCAACAATTATATTTAAGATGAGGGTAAAAGGACTAGAGGTTACGCATTAAGGACAAACAAACAAGAACAAGTGAATGAAGGTTATGCATTCATGTTAATACAAGAGACATTTATGTCATACGCATACCTACATTTATGATTTTGGTGATTATTATCATTAGTAAATAAATATTTTAAAATATGTAAATTATATTATAAGTCAAAATTTTATTTTTTTTCAATATTTATAGTTAAAACGACGTCGTTTAACACTTTAAAAAAATAATTATTTTGAACTGGTACAGATCAACTGACCGGTTCAACCGCTGGTTCACTGGTTCGACCGGCCGGTTCACCGGTTCGACCACCGGTTCACCGATTCGACCGATTGACCTACCGAGTCAAACCGGGTTGATAGCGTATCTAGTCCAATCACTGGCTCAGACCGGTTGTGCATCCGGTTTCCGGTCGGACTGGTTCAACCGGCCGGTCCGAGCCGGTTTTATAACATTGCTCTGAAGTGAGACGAACCAATATAAAGCCTGTGTGCCTCTTGGTTTTTTCGTTCAGTTTTCGTCTATCTTTTAAAACGTTTTTAAAAATCTTTTTGATCTTATTTCAAACAATACGTCGTTTACAAAAAAATTACAAAAATTTGCTATAACACAATTCAACCCCCATTCTTGTGTTATCTTTGTGCTCTACCATAGGCTACTGAAAAATAGACGCATCCTGTTGGTATAGGTAACATTTATTAATTCCTTTAAGCTATCCTCAAATGTACAGTCCCATACCTACACAGCCTCTAGATCCCTATCATCCGATGTGTATTCGATTCATTCATGTGTCCCTCCCGCTAGAAGCCTACTAGGAGTCACTCCTTGTCTCTACCCCATCTCTTTTGCACTAGTGATCACTCCTCGCCCTAGTCAACGCCTGGGATTTTACATGCCCACCAGCTTCCACTTGCTTCATCCTCGAACCATATTATACTGGGAGAGAGGCCTACTCTGATACCACTTTGTAACGGTTGGCCGCTTTCAGGATCAGTGACTGTCCCCACAAACCAACACAAGAATTTTCAGTGTGCTTTGTCCTCACTCACGCACTTCCTAGGAAATTTCCCAAGAGGTCACCCATTTCAGAATTTCTCCAAGTCAAGCACGCTTAACTGTGGAGTTCTTAAGTGATAGGCTATCGAAAAGTAAATGCATCTTGTTGGTATAGGTAGTACTTATTAATTCCTTTAAGCTATCCTTAACTATATAATCCAATACCTGCATAACCTATGGATCCCTCTCATTCCAGTGTGTATTCAATTCATTCATGTGTCCTTCCCGCTGGAAGCCTACCAGGAGCCGTTCCTTGTCGAGCTTTATCTCTTTTGCACCGGCGATAACTCCTCGCCTTCGTCAATGCTTGGGATGTTACAGAAAGGACTGCCAAATAAGCAATTTCTTTGCTAAAGCTGTTACGAAAGCTAATTACATAGGCAGTTCAAGTAAGAACCAAGGAGACCTTTATTTTTCCACCTACAACCCAACATGGAGGGACCACCCTAACCTCTCATAGGGTCGACAACAAAAGGTGTATATTAGAATGTTTATAGGCTCCCACACATGCAAAACCAGGGTCCAACACAAGAGGAGAAGAGGCTCAGCCTGCAAGATACTATGATGCAGTATATGGCCAAGACTAATGACCAGTTCAAGTCCTTGAAGAGACACATAGCAAACATGACTGATCTATTATCTCAAAGGGCTCAAGGTTCTTTACCTATTCAAACTGAGCCTAACCCGAGGGAAGATGTAAAAGCCATTACTCTTAGGGTTGGGAAAGAATTAGAGGGGCCAACCAAAAAGGAGAAGCAAGCACCACCATAGAAAGAAGATAAGACTCTCTTAAGGAGAGTCCTACTGATCAAGGAGAAAAAGGTACTATGATTTTTGAGCCAACAAAGGTAAGTGCTCTCTTTCCTCAAAGATTGAGAGATGAGTAGAAAGATAAACAATTTTCTAAATTTTCAGAAATTTTCAAGAAACTGTACATAAACATTCCCTTTGTGGAGGCAATAGTTCAAATGCCTAAATATGCCAAATTTTTGAAAGAAATTATTTCAAACAAAAAGAGAATAGAAGGCTTTGAGCGAGTGAAACTCAAAAAGGAGTGTTCAGCTGTGGTACTTAAAAGTTGCTCCCTAATCTTGGGACCCAAGGAGTTTCATAATTCCCTACACTATAGGTAACTCATCTTTTGAAAGAGCACTGTGTCACTTAAGCACTAGTATTAATCTGATGTCGTTCTCTATTTTTAAGAAGTTGGGGATGCAAGAGCCCCAACCTACTAAAATATCTCTTCAATTGGTTGACAGGTCTATAGCTCACCTTAGAGGAATAGTGGAAAATGTGTTAGTCAAAGTTGGCAAGTTCATTTTCCCTAACGACTTTATGGTGCTGGATATGGAAGAGGATGAGGACATCCCAATCATTTTAGGGTGGCCTTCCTCAATGTGAATAGTGTCGTGGAGCTAAATGAGCACACATCGAACTGTAATTTTTTTTCCCACAAGTGCAACACTTCCACTTTAAAATGCAATCTCAACGTAGAAAAAGAGGGTGCTCTTAACATAAATTTTCATTAAAATGCATGTGAGAGGCACATGACCAATTTGGATTAACGAATCTCATGTCATTATGGGGTCAAGGAGGCCAGTGTAACAAAACCCAAATAATTAGGGAATTTTCTGTAAATCTCTAAAAAGTAGGGGTATCAAGTGCAATCCATAAAAAATACAAGGAATGCAAGTGTAATTTTTTTTTTAATTATTATTTAGACACAAAGTGAGGCAACATATAGATTCAAACTATCATCCATATGAAAAAAAATAAAAAAGACTCCCTGAAATATATCACATGTTATTCAATAAAGTAACGAATAGAAAATAGAAGCCTTCACACACACACACAAAAAAAAAAATACACACAGAAAAAGAAAGCAACAGATAAATACAAGACTACATGTTTAATGTGATACAGAAAGAAGGAAAAAATCACTTGCTGTCAACACTAATAATAGACTTATTGAATGGAGGAGCAATACCGGACGATTGAAGGAATTCCTGCAGCAATACAGTAGGCAGAAATGAAGAATAATTTTTTCAAAATGGCAGAGTGACAGTACCGGATTGTCATCTCTTTGTTTTGATCCCCTATGGGTCTATCTATAGCACAAAAGGATAGCAAAAGAGCAAGGACACGTTGCCCTAAAATTAACATTTTCTCACAACTTTTTTCATTATTTTTTTCGAAAGAGGATAAGGAATTAAGGATGTTGTATCAGACTTCCTCCTAGGAGAATTTTATCCCACTCTACTTCTCTCCACGTTTTTTATCTGCTCCCCCATTCCCCACCTTTTTTATTTTGTTTATTCCTCATTTTTCTTTTCCTTTATGTTGGGTCATGGGCCACTAGCCCAAAAACTTTATTATTTTTTGTTTTCTTCTCTTCCTCTTTTTTTTTTTTTCAAACATGTTTATTTCTTTTAAATACTTTTTTATTCTCATTTTCAGTATTATTTAATGTTATTATTTTTTATTTACCTGCATAAAATTGGATGTCCACACATGTCAACACTAAATTAACTATAATTAATAGTAAGGACTTAAAGAAAAATACTAAGAAAGTGTCATAATCTAAAAATATCAAAAATTTTGAAAGGACTAAAAATAGACAAAATTATATTTGCAAGAATTTAAAACATATAATATAATTTATATGTTTAAAAATATTTATTTATTACAAATTTTTATTTTACAAAATAAACATTTATCCTAAACAACGCACACACTTTTAAATCAAACCAAACTCTTTAAAAAGTTAAAATTAAATCTTAAAAAAAACTTGAACTATTTAAGTAGGTAAAATTGAAGTTAATTCAAATAGCAAGTTAGATTCAAATCGTTTAAAATTGAGAAAAAAAATCCCCCTAAACACTTTTACAAATAAATACCTAAAATTTGTAAAAGTGTTTAGGGGGCTTTTACAATAAATACTTAAACATGAACGTGTCGTTGGTTCAAGTGGAATTGGACTTGGATTCTTTGAGCAAGATCTCGGGTTCAAACCTTGTGGTTGGAAGGAGAAACCTCATTAAAGTAGCCAACTACGTTTTTTGGCAGTGATTAATCATTGACAAATCCAATGGATGCTTCGCACCTATAACATGATTACTCAAAATAAATATCCAAACTTTAATTTTGCAATTTATCCTTAAATTTTACTCCTTTTACAAATTGACACCATGAACTTTATTTTTATTTTTATTAATCTATAAACTTTACCATTTTTGTAAATAGACACCTTGAACTTTAATTTCAATCCAATTGATCCTTAAAATTTATCTTTTTACAAATAGTTCTTTCTACCAAGTTAGAATTAAATTACCAAATGAAAAATCTAATAATTTATTTATTTTAAATGCCAATTATTCATTATTTTTTGTTACAACTCATTTTTTCATATATTAAAAAATAATAAAAATACGACTTTGCAATGACCAGATTTGACTAGTTTGGAGATGCAGAGCAGATTTATATCAAACTGAGGCAAATAAAGCACGTCATAAAGGACAAGCGACTGAGATACTTTAATAATGCCAGTAACCGTAGCAAGTAAGTTGTGTCCATTAGGTAGCTTCACAGAAATGGGAGAAATAGTGCCGTAGGAAGAAAATGATTCCAAAGAATTACAAATGCGGTCAGTGGCACTTGATTCCACTGTCCAGTGTGATGAATTCATATGTCTAACACAAGACAAGGCATAAGAAATACCTTCGCACAAGTGAAATGGACATCATTAATGTCATTGCTAGCTTGTATTTGATTAACAGCATGGTCTGCCTCTACTGCAGGGGATTACAAATTCATTTTCTGAAATAACTTTAAGAGCAATTTGTGTTCTTCATTAGTGAGTGTCGAATTCTGAGAGTGTTGATTCACTACAGGTTTTTCAACTGAAGTATCACCATCTTTAAAGTCAGTACTATCAGTCACTGTGTTGTTGATAGAAGAGATGCCTTTCTTGAAATTAGGGAGAAACCATGTTTCTTAAAACAAGTGTCGACAGTGTGACCAATTCTACCACAGAAAGTACATGCTGGAGGTTTCTTAGAATGAGAAAAATTACCTTAGCCCTTGCCATAGGGTTTCTTGGTGTCAACAACATTGATGTAGATAAAGGTATCTTCAACAGCATCAGCCTCTAAGCCATTTTGGATTTCAAACTGAATGACCATGGAAAAAGCACGGTTAAGGGTAGGTAAGGGACCCATCATCAGAATTTGAGATCGAACCATGCTAAAGCTCTCATTGAGACCATTCACGAATTGCATTACTTAATCTTCTTCACGAAGTTTCTTGACATCAAGCAATGCTTCACAACGACTTTGAGGAATCAGGCTACAATTGTCCAATTCCTCCCAAAGTATCTTAAGTTGGGTAAAGAAATCTGTGACAGAAAGCAAACCTTGCTTTGAATTGTACAATTCTTGTTGAAGATCAGCATGCAACATAATTTCCTTGTGCAAATCTTTCACGTAATTCCTTCCAAACTTCAAAAGCATACTCGGAATAGATGATGCTTTGAGCGATACTCATAGTAACAAAATTAACAATCCAAGTATGTACAAGATTGTTACAATGTTTCCACACCTCGTAACTCAAATTGAATCGATCTTCTAGAGTGTTGTACATGGCTCATATTTTATGGGTAGGCAAATGTTGGAGTGGAATGGAGCAATAGCATTTGGCCTTTGGGCCTGTGCCGCCTGCCTCTTGGGTTACAGAATAAATAGGTTTGGGGGGTGTGAGGGGCACAGCCCCCATGGTATAGTATAAGGGTGTTATTATAAATCTGTAATTTTTTTTTTAATATATATTTGATATAATCCTATTTTCTAATAATAATAAAAACAATTGTTCTGCTCTTAAGGACATAGACACACTTGCCAAACCTTATTAAATTATGTTGTCCGTGTGTGCATTTTTCATTCTTCTTGATTTTAGACTCTAGTTGCTATTGTTAACGTGGAGGAAGAAGAGATATATCAATGAATCAAATTTTATTTTTCATGATCAATGCCTTGCGCATTAACCTAGCCCAAGAGTGATAGTTCTTGTTTTTGCTTAAAGGAAGGGTAACCAAACCATTGGTGGAACTCTCTGCAGGATGGATGTAATTTATGTTCTATGATAGATCCGTTGGAGTTGGATCTGGAGTCACCACATAAGAATTTGAGGTAGATGAATTTTGTGGCATGATTGCAACAGAGGTGCATCAATGGCGGAAGAGAAAGGGAAAAACTGATACCATATGATAAAGTGAGAAACGATACTGATTGAGAGAGAAAAGAAGACTTGAAGTCTTGTATTATTATTATCTGATAGAACTGGGTATACAAGTCACTATTTATACAAGTCAGAATACTAAGTAACTTGCTAACAGACTTATAGGTCTGCATACTGACTAATACACGTGTAAGAGTAGCCTCTACCATTATGATGTGTGAGGAAATAACAACTCTATGCTGAGCAGAGCTATATACTTATATAGAACTTGAGAAAAGATTTCAATTAACATACCTCTCACTTTTTTATAATTTACTTTCACTCTATATTTCTTCATATCTCTTTATATTTTCCATCACATCACGTATCACTTTAATTCTATCATTTTTCTTCAGGAAATAATACTTTGAAGAGACAACTCTAACACGTGCAAGTTCTTAACCATGATATAAAACTAATTGAGAGTAGAAGATAGGCCATAAAAAACGTGCATGCAGTGACTCACACCACGCGAAGTGCTGGACAAACTACGTACCTGGCTCGCCCCTCCAGAAAGTCTGTAAGATAAATACTGATGCCTGATCTTGGTGTGGTTAAAGGGACGAGGATGGTTGTATTACGCACCTTCCTCTATATCCAGTAATTAATCGATCAACTTAGACGTATTGAAATTTTAGAGGAAAGTGGCACTAACCAAGACTCCAAAAAATTTATCAAAGGGGCATAAAGATGGTCTATATATTGACGTTGATTCAACTCATCACCCTCGTAATATTTTCAGCTTCTCATAATAAACATTAATTTACACGTCTTAAATGAACATAACTCTGCTTGCATGTATTAAGAAAATAAAATAGAAAGCACAAAATATTATATGTATTTTTATTTTTAATTAAATTCAAATTTCTACTTCAATAATTAGTATTGAACTTTAATTTTGACTTTTATTACTCCGATTGTTGAAGAAAAACTTTAATTTATAAATATCTAAATTATTGTACCTAATTTTTTCCAAATAAAAATTATACTAAATTGGTTAGTATAGATGTTGAAGTGCGTGCAGCTGACCTCATGAAGTTCTTGATAAAAAAGAAATGAAAACGATGCAGAATTGACTTAGGAAAGAGAGCAAAAGGAAAAGAAGGACATCACAAGATTCATACACTTGATGTTGACACGTGGCCAACTACAATGGCAAGATGCCGTCTGCAATCTTAATTACTATGTCTATTTATTTCAGCCCCGCCAGCTTGATATTATTCACCCTTCAACTTCTCCTTCTCTCAGTACTAGCAATTAAAATTATCATTTATGTAAGTTGACACATCTATCATATTATATATGTTAGTGTGCTCTGTAGTGTGCTAGCTTATATTTCATATACCGTTGGTTGCACTTGCAGTGATGGTGCCCTTTGTTTTGTCTCTCTTGTTCTTCTCATTCTTAATGGGGAGTTCTGAGGGTCAGCTTCAAGTGGGTTTCTACTCCAACACATGTCCTCAAGTAGACTCCATTGTCCACGCCACTGTTAGAGACGCTGTTCTCTCTGACCCCAACATGGCTGCTGTCTTGCTCAGACTTCATTTTCATGACTGCTTTGTTGAGGTCTTTGTGGATAATAATAATAATGATATAGCTTGTGTTTCTTTCTATATATATATGTTGATATTTCTTTTTTATTATTTTTGTTTTTATTTGGTGGCATGGATTGGATCATTTCAGGGATGTGATGGTTCAATTCTGATCGACAATGGTCCACAATCGGAGAAACATGCATTTGGTCATCAAGGGGTTAGAGGGTTTGATGTGATAGAAAGAGCCAAGGCACAATTGGAAGTGTCTTGCCCTGGCGTGGTTTCTTGTGCAGACATAGTGGCATTGGCAGCCAGAGACGCTATAGTCATGGTCCTAACTAACTTCATTATTAGTTAATTGACGCTTTTTCTCTTGTTGCTGATATTTCTATCATAAAGAGTTGAATGACACCATGTTTATGTCTGAAAAAGTGTTGGGTGATATTTTATATACATGCAGGCAAATGGGCCAGCATATCAAGTTCCAACAGGGCGGAGAGATGGGTTGGTTTCCAATCTTTCGTTAGCAGATGATATACCAGATGTTAGTGATTCAATTCAGCTACTCAAGGCCAAGTTTCTAAACAAGGGCCTTACAGTGAAAGACCTTGTTCTTCTCAGTGGTACTCTCTCTCTCTCTCTCTCACTCTCACTCTCTCTCTCACACACACACACACAGCGTACACAAGTAAACACATACATCGTTGTCATGCCGAATAGATGAGATCATGGTTGTTGAAGAGGAAAAGTAATATGAACCTTGGTCAAAGGAAAGCAAATTACAAGACACAAAGGCATTCCATGCCTATATTTAATAAATGGAAAAGACGTGAGAGATTATAAGAAATATATAATAATTGGAGGGCATATATGTGAGAAATGTGGGAGAGTAAATAAAAGATGAGAAAATAAAATTAAAATAAAATAATAGGTAATTTGTAACAGTTTAAAGAAGAGAAAACTGAATGCGAGTATCTCATTATTATATATGCATAGATGATATCTTTTGTTTAAATACATGGTATGAGATCATATTTTAACAAATCTCTTCCGATTTTGACAACTTTTCCCGATTCAAGAAACGTTGATATAACAGCCCAAAAAAGAAACGTTGATATAACAACTACCATTTTTATTTATTGAGCCCGATACTGACCTACCAAAATTATAAAGCAATAAAGGTCCTAGTACCTAGGATTCTGAACAGTGCCATACGTTCCATTTATCCATTTAGGATAATGTTTGTTTAAAAGGATCTATCAGATTTTCTATTTGATAGATGTGTATATTAGTGATTAATGATGCGTGTGAGAGACCTTTGATTTAATTCATGTCTTTGTATGAAATTCGATCGTTGTTGTTTACCAATAATGAAGAATACGATTGCTAAATGATTAGGTGATATTTAATTTTACTAATAAAAAATTGTAATTGTAACAATAGGCTGCCCCTCTGAGCTGTATTACTATGTTCGCTAGCTTTCCTTTCATTGGTTTGGTTTCCTTGGTTTCACCTAATTCATTGACCGCCTAAAGTTTCGTATCAAACCCAACGCAAAATCGTGGCAGATGGCAGTTCTTATATTACAAATGGTGCACATGCAGCGTTACAGTTGTAATACGTATTGATTGACATTGATAGAGATCACTGTTTGTTTGTCCGTTTCTCTCAAATATTTATTTCTTACTTTCTGATTACTCAAGAACCTATTTACTGGATTTCTGGAAAAATAGCCAGGTGACGCTCACGACAGTGACAAATATAAAGTTTGCAAATATAAATTTGAATGGAAAGTATGATGTAAACTTAAATTTGATAAAAAAAAAAGTTTATTATAATGTGATTTGTGTTTGAATATTTTTTATTTAAAAGTATGTTGATAAAGTAAAATTTATTTAAATAATATTAATCAAAAGTATTTTTATTTCATGTTGTACTTGCATATATACTATTAACGAAAAAATAATAAGTTTTTAAAAGTAATTTTTATGTTGCTTTCAACTCAAAATTATTTTAATGACAAATTGGGTTTTTAAAATTACTTTAAAAGATAACCAAATATGATAGAAAACTAAGTTTAATGAAATAAAAACTGTGTTAGAAGCTACCAAACAAGAATCCAAACATAACTGTAATAAGCAAGAAAACATGGTTAATATTATTATTAACACAGAGTGAGACATTAATTTGGCTACTCAAATTGGCAATACTAGTAAACTAGTCTTTATATTATAAGAATGAGTAATGTCTCCCATAACATGTCAATTACAAGTATACCGTGTCTACCTCACAACCCATTTAATGTGTCACTTGAATTATTCCATTAGACTAAACTGGTGCACAGTAATGAGAAGATTAAAATGATTGATGATCATAAAAGCTAAGGATTAATTTTTATTTTTATTTATTGTAATGTTGTGTGTTCCATTTCTGTGCAAAATAATTTCAGGTGCACATACAATTGGAACCACAGCGTGCTTCTTTATGACGAGAAGATTGTACAACTTTTTCCCTGGGGGTGGGGGATCAGACCCAGCTATCAGTCCAAACTTCCTCCCACAGCTAAAGGCGAGGTGCCCTCAGAATGGAGATATTAATGCTCGCCTAGCCATTGACGAAGGGAGTGAGCAGAAATTTGACATAAACATTCTAAAGAACATAAGGGAAGGTTTTGCTGTGCTAGAATCTGATGCCAGGCTCAACGATGACATAGCCACCAAGAATGTCATTGACTCCTACTTTTCTCCCTTTGGTCCATTGTTCGGACCTTCTTTTGAAGCTGATTTTCTTGAGTCAGTTGTGAAGATGGGCCGAATTGGTGTCAAGACAGATTTCCTTGGAGAGGTTAGGCGTGTGTGCTCAGCATTCAATTGAAGTAAATTAGTGTTGATCATAATAACATGTATGGCTTCTTATCCTATTTTTGGGGTGAGAAGGCGTCTTCTATTTATTCTTACTTTATGATATCTGTTGTTCTTGTGTTAATTCAATCCGTCGATGGGTGATCCTAGCAGAATAAAATGAATATGAATATATGATGTGAAAAATTGCCTTTCTCACTTGCAAATAGAAAACTTACGCTTGGTCACGTTGATATTTAACATGATACATAATTGGATTATGAAAATTTTAATCAGAAAGTGTGAAATTCTAGCATTCACTCATGACAGAAACTTTTGTTGGTCACGTTGAAAAGGTCAAAGGATGATGAGAATCTGCAAACTAAATATTTCTCGTGCCAAATATGGCAAAGCCAAGATTGCCATCATTAGAGTCAAAATGCTTTCTAAAGGGTAATCCATATATTATCATTAACTCTCCTTGGGTTCCCACGTTTTTATGCTACGAAATCGGGCAATGCTTAGCCAATTTGAGTTTACCTTGTAATGCTTACCCGAGAGAGGAACAGAAGAAAGGGAAGAGGAATCAAAGAACAGATAGAAACAACTTAACTATCTATCTTTTCATTCCTCATCTTTCTTTTTTCATTTCTCTCTAAACATCTGGCATTAACTGTATCAACAAATACACTTTATATATACAGAAAAATCCGTAAACCTTAACATGTGATTATGTCACAATAATTATCAGTTTAGAAATCTTAATTACTGCCCTCTGGTGCTCTCCAAGCAGGTAGGAAGGATCCCCTTTTCCATCATCCCTTACATACGCTTCTCTATTCAGAATTTTTCGATGTTTCATACAAGCATCTTCATAGATTTATAGCATCGGTACTGTTTTTCCCCACCTGAGTATGTGTATGTATAAAGAAGATCATGTTACAAATTTATGTAAGAATGAAAAGTTATCATATTTGAAATGGTATGTTAAAATCATGACACTTGACAAACTAATTTAATAAATTTGCAGGCTGTAGCAATTTTGAACATATTTTATCAGGTGATATACATTGAACCAAATTGAGAACATTTAGGTCCCAAATCCTGAGGAAATTAAAACAGAATCTTAAAGGTAACATAAAATATGCCTCCAAGTTCCAAATTCAGAAGAGCCCTTGGGGCAGTGAAGGATCAAACAAGCATAGGCCTAGCCAAGGTGGGAAGCAGCACCTCACTTGCTGACCTTGATGTGGCCATTGTGAAGGCAACAAGGCACGATGAGTACCCGGCTGAAGAGAAGCACATAAGGGAGATTCTGAGCCTAACATGTTACTCCCGAGCATTCATCAGTGCATGTGTTAATACCCTCGCAAGGCGTCTCAACAAGACAAAAAGCTGGACAGTGGCTTTGAAAACACTTCTTTTGATTCAAAGGCTTCTATTAGAGGGTGATCCTGCGTATGAGCAAGAAATTTTCTTTTCAACTCGACGTGGGACGCGCCTTCTCAACATGTCTGATTTTCGTGACAACTCAAAAGCTGGTTCATGGGACTTCTCTGCATTTGTGCGCACATATGCATTGTATCTAGATGAAAGGCTTGAGTACAAGATGCAAAGCCGGCGCGGAAAGCGTAGCATGTATAGTTTTGATGAAGATGAGGAGGAAAGGGAAAGAGAAAGAGAAAAAGAAAAAGAAATCATTGTAAGATCCACACCGGTGCGCGACATGAAGTTAGAACAGATCTTTTCCAAAATGCAGCATTTGCAATTGCTGCTTGAGCGCTTTTTAGCTTGCCGCCCCACAGGTTTGTAATTGTAATTATTTGACAACAAAAATTTCCCACCAAAACATCTTTTCAACAAAACTTAGATGCAACTTCTCAAATACTTTTGACATGTTCTCCGATCAGAATTAGAATTATACCTCACTAACCTGTGTTGAACTTTAATACAAACCTTTCTTACATGGATTACTAAAGCAAAACTCTAATGTTGATTACAAAGCAATACCAAAAGCATATAAAGAATTGCATTTAAGTTTGTCCATATCATTTCACTCAAAATTCATCATTTATTATCTTAATTTCATCTTGATTAAACAAGTTTATTTAATCAAATATCCTCAATCATGTAAGTGTATCAATTAGTTCACGTTCTTGTTTAAAGATGCATCACTATCACAAACTTTTTCAATTAATGTCTACACATTACATGCATAAAAACTTCATGCTTATTTCAATGCAACAGGAGGGGCAAAGAACCATCGAATTGTATTAGTGGCTCTGTACCCGATTGTAAAGGAGAGTTTTCAGATATATTACGATATATCAGAAATACTGTGTATCTTAATTAATCGCTTCCCTGACATGGAGCTCACAGAGTGTGTTAAGGTGTATGACATTTTCTGCCGTGTTGGGAAGCAGTTTGATGAGCTAGACCTCTTTTACGGATGGTCCAAGGGCATTGGAATTGCACGCTCTTCTGAGTACCCTGAGGTTGAAAGGGTCACGGTAAAGAAGTTAGAGGTCATGGAAGAGTTTATCAAGGACAAGTCTGGCTTAGCACAAAGCAACAAACCTGAAGCACTAGAATATAAAAATGAAGAAGAAGAAGCTAAGGAACCGGAACCAGAACCGGAAGAGGATGTTAATGCAATGAAGGCACTACCACCACCAGAGGAAATCAATGAGGAACCAGTTGTAGAAGTGAGGGAAGAGCCAAAGGAAGAAAAAGTTGAGCAGACAGAGGGTGATTTGTTGAATTTAGGAGATGACACGATGACAAGTGAAGCACGTGGGGAGCAATTAGCCTTGGCTTTGTTTGATGGAGCAACACCAGAAACAGGTGCCACACAGTCCCTTCCATGGCATGCATTTGATGAAGGGGCAGATTGGGAAACAGCACTGGTGCAATCAGCTACCAACATGGCCAACCAAAAGCCAACATATGGTGGTGGCTTTGATACATTGTTGTTGGATGGCATGTATAAACAAGCAGAACTGAATGCAGCCATGCAAGGACCAGGGTATGGGGTGAGTGGGAGTGCTAGTAGTGTGGCACTTGGTTCAGCTGGAAGGCCTGCAATGCTAGCATTGCCAGCGCCCCCAACATCAGGGAGTGGGAGTGATTCTAATTCTAATTCAGATCCATTTGCAGCTTCATTAGCTTTAGCACCTCCTTCTTACGTGCAAATGTCAGAGATGGAGAAGAAGCAGAGGTTTTTGGTTGAAGAACAGATGATGTGGCACCAATATGCAAAGGATGGCATGCAAGGACAAGCTGCACTCGCGAAGCTACAGTCGAACAATAATAGTAATAATTCTTACATGGGAGGGTATCCACAGAACTATGGCAACTATTATCGTTAACTAGGACAGGTTTTTCATTTGTTGGGACCCTATCCTTACTCCCTTTCACTCTTTTTCCTTATTCTGGGGGGCAGTAAATTTTACCCATCCCATTAGAAACACATGTTGTCAATCTTTTATTAGGAGTAAGAGTGAAAACTGACATTAGAGATTAATAATGCCAATATCACTTACAAAAGTCTAATGGTATTGTTTTCTTTCTTTGCCCGCTTCAGAAAGCAAGTAGTCGCTAATCATTCGATCTCAATATTCTCCCATGGGCACAAATTAAAAGAAACGATCATCGTTACTTTTCCCTCTGCGTTACTTAAAGTAAATTACTTTTAAGAGCTCCTCTTTTTGGAAATAAGAATATTCATTTGATTGAGTTAACTTGATGAAACCCCAATCCGATTTACACAAACCAAATTTTAATTAGATTAGTTAAATTAAAGAAAAATACTATTTATTTAATACAAAAATTGATTCCTGTATCTATTTATATCATGTAAAGATGAGAAATGTGAATTATAATGTTAACATATTAATTATTCAATAACTCAATTCTTTACCACATCAATTTGTCATGGGTATAACATTTCAATTTATTAACATTTGTTGCCTGATTAGTTCCTTAAGCTTAGATGCCATTCTCCTTCAATCTCATGTCACTGCCAATAATCTAATTTCAATTGAATTTAAATCTTGTATATTTGAAAATTTAATTATCTGAATCCAATCGAATTTTGGTTAAGTCAGGTTTTTTAAACAAAACAAAACCAAAATCAACTAAATTTAGTTCCATTTTTCTTTTCTTCGCAAGTTAAACTGAAACCAAAATCAACCAAATTTAGCTCCATTTTTTTTTCTTCGCAAGTTAAACTTAAACCTAACGGTTTACACTTCTATCCTAAAATGCCAAATATTTTATTTATCAATAATATTATATTGTTATCCAATCTATACTCAGAAGGGTCTATTATGTAAGTCAATTTGTAATAATTTCAATTTTATACTATGAATTCTTTACGGTTTAAATTTCAGATAATAGACAATAGGTAACTCGTATTACACGGAACTTTGATGGGTTTAACTAATGCTTCAGCTATTGTGTTCTTGCTCCATTATATGAAATGTAAAATAGTATAGTTCGGCTTAGTTTCCTCATCATTCACATACAAACCAAGAATTGTTGTTTTAGCTGTTTATCATAAACACAAATTCCAAAGAGTTTCATTTCACCGACTTGAAGAGCCACGAGAAATGTTCAGAATAATGACAATTCACTAATCATAGTTGAAACTTGAAGGAAGGGATAAAAGTACTCACTGATTAGCAATACAACGTATTGCAAAATAATAAAATATAACTAAAGATAGATGAAGGTTGCAAGTACTCACTAATCATAGGTAAGCCAGAAACAAAACATAAAGACATATGAAGGTTGCAATCATTGAAGGAAGGGAAACAAGTACTCACTGATATTAGCAATAGTTTTCATTTCTCAATCACAGAAGGTATTGCAAAATAATAAAATATAACTAGCAGAAAAATCCAAAGAAACAAAACATTTCAACATTGCGGAAACATAGTAGCTGCAAATCCTAATTCTCAACCTAGAACAGAGATGTTCCCTTGCCCTTCTTGTCGCCACCAATCTCAAAGTGCTTGCACCTCTGCACAACAGAGACAGGAACTAATCATTAGCCACACAACCCATCCCAAACCACAACACAAAACCAAAAAACCATGCAATGTCTTCCATATACTAACCTTAATAGGGTGTTGGGAGACATGCTTGCAACCCTGGCATTGCAACCTCAGGACAATCTTCTTGGTGGTCTTAGCCTATTCAATTAAAATTAAAAACAATTTTTCTGTCAGCAAAAAGGGGTTCCTGAGGACTTATAAATAGGTTACAGAGATATGAAAAGAACCAAAAATAAAAAATAAAAAATAAGGTTACCTTCTTGTGGAAGACAGGCTTAGTTTGCCCACCATAGCCGGATTGCTTGCGATCATAACGGCGTTTTCCCTGAGCAGCAATGCTATCCTTACCCTTCTTGTATTGGGTAACCTTGTGCAGCGTGTGCTTCCTGCATTCCTTACTCTTGCAGTATGTCTTCTTCGTCTTTGGAACGTTCACCTATTCACAACAACAAAAAGGAGAAGTATTTTAATATTTTTCCAGCATACCAAACCAAACGTGACCTAATGACCAATACAATAGAATGAAGGCTGATTCCTCAATTTCAAATCTAATTCACTTAACTAGGGCTATAGCAAAATTCAATTGACCTCAAAAGATAAAAAGCCTAGTCTAGGGCAGATGAGATGGTGATAGCAGTGTTAAAGATTGCTGATGAATAACAATGGAAGAAAAGAAATGGCTGAGAAGGTTACCATGATGACGGCGCGTGCGATCGGAATCTGAAGAAGCAGTGTTGTGCTGTGCGCCGCTAAAATGTGGCCACGGACACCAATGCCCTGCGTTTTAATGGCTTTGGGAATTAGGGTTACACGGAGGCAAGCAACGATGGGCTGGATCGGACTTTGTTTTCTAGGAAAAGCCCCAATCTGACGCAACGCCCCTTACCCACTCTAGTTACAAACATATCCTAAAAATGTTTATATTAATTAATAGATTATTAGCTTAATAGATATATTAGTTTTTTTTTTTTGAAAAGCTAACATTGAAAATCTTGTATGTATATTCTTTCAATTTAATTATTATGCACAATCATTGCAAAAAATTTTACACCATTAACCAATAAAAATTTATCTCAAATATAATTTTT
This sequence comes from Spatholobus suberectus, assembly GCA_004329165.1. Taxonomy (NCBI): domain Eukaryota; kingdom Viridiplantae; phylum Streptophyta; class Magnoliopsida; order Fabales; family Fabaceae; genus Spatholobus; species Spatholobus suberectus. The sequence continues at coordinate 295,025 of QUWT01000022.1, read as the reverse complement.
AAGATAATTATTATGAAAATCAACAATCTTACCATATATGACAATTTGTGATTATATGGCAATATAAAAAAATTTTCTACGATCTATAAATTCTAATTAAATTCATATTCTTTTATGTGTTGATGACCTAAAATGAACTATTTCCTTTCCTTTCCTTAACCCACATGCACATATTTAGTTTTGATTATTTTACATTTAAAAGATTATTTTTTAAAAAAAATTATTGAACATTTAAATTATAAAATTTATGAACCTTCAAAAAACGTATTTTGTAGTGGAAAGAAATTGACTTTCTCAACTAAAGTTGAGTAAACTAACACTTTATGCTCTAATTGTTTCATCACGTAACTTTGTTTTAGCTATGCAGAAAATTTGTACTGTTGTCCAACATTCTTTGTGTTTAGTGCCACATTTAGCTTCTATTTGATAAGCACAAAGAAATAGGAGGGAGAGAAGTGAAAGGAAGTGTAAACTTCTCTTTGTTTGGAAAACGAGAAGTGTGTAAAAACTTTTAAAAAACAGCCGAGGCCCATGTTAATATATTTCCACACTCGAATGCAAAAAAATGAATGAAAATATGCTCTCTTTTTTTCATTTTACGTGAATATTCTCGTTCTATCGCTCACTTTTTTTTTTCATCTGGTTAATCACCTAATCAATTATGCTATACACATAATCGATTATGTGCATTACATAATAAAACATGCAAGACATCAAAAGGTAGTATTTCATGTAATAATCGATTAGCCTAACGCGGGGTGTATTGCATTCAATATAATAATTCAACTATTATAATCCATTATATGGAAAGTAGTCCTATAATCGATTATACGACATGCATGTGTTGTTGTACAGCCATATAATCAATTACACTGATAATATAATAGATTGTATGGAGGTTACGTAAAAAAAATTGAAAACAAAAAGAAGATATTCTTAGTATGGATAAAAAAAAGGTATTTTTATAATAAATTTTTTCTTTTTTTTTAAAACCAAATAACCTCAAAATGTTAACTTTCACTATATTTCTCTTCAACTAAATAATCTTTATTTTTATTTCATTTCTTATTTATTTCTCCTCTCTTTACCTTTTTTTTTTACTTAGTTTTTCTTGTTCTATTTTCTTTTTTTCTATCAAACAGAGTGTTAGAGTGCATTTGCTTGTGTGTTTCTTACGCACGTCTGTCCATAATTTCATATCACATCAACTAAAAATCACAAGTCATTTTCACAAAGTCAAATACGCTTATCCAAATGATTCCTTATAACATTTATCAACCAAGTCAATGGCAAAGGGGTTGATTGTTTTCTAGGCTAAACATAGTCCCTTTGTCTATTGCTCTCAATTCATTCAATATTTAATTTATGAGTTTTATATTTGATTTTTTATGCTTATTTTCTAAAGTGTTTTTTTTAATAATTTTTGCATATGCGTTCACAAAAAGATTACTTTTAGATTTTGTATAAGAAATAAAATAAAAACATAAGTACAGACAAATTAGTTTAACTAAATTAATTGAGACTATATAATGTAATGTTTGGTAAACAAATTAAGACAGTGCAAAAAGTAATACATGAATTTTATATAGTTTGATGTATAGATCATCCCATTCCTTTCTGTCCAGTGTAAAAATACTCAAGTGTTTCCATTTTCCATAAGGGCCCTGTCATTCCCACTCCATTTTTTGCTATTTTCACCCTAACTTTTGTTTGTTAATTTATTTTTTTTCAAAAATACTCCTTGAAAGAAACTCGTTTCCATTGTGTATCTGGACAAAACATTGTCAAAATACACAATGAAAACACGATTCTATTGTGTATCTTGACAAGATCTTGTTGAGATACACAATAGAAATGCGATTTCGTTATGTATCTTGAAAAGATCTTGTCCAAATATACAACGAAAAAGTCTATTTGTTGTGTATCTCAACAAAATATTATTAAAATACCAACAAAAATGTATTTCTATTGTATATCTTGATAAGATTTTGTCTTATATACCTCAACAAATTCTTGTCAAGATATACAACAGAAGATCTTGTCCAGTTTTTCATTGTGTCCCAACAAAATTTTGCAGGAATCTACAATGAAAATATATTTTTGTTAATAAAGAGGGGGTGAGGTGAGAAGAAGAGGCAGAATAATCAGAGAATGAAAACAAAATAGTCTTTTTACTCTTTTTTGAAAAAGTTGAAGGTGAAAATAGGGAAAAAAAAATGGGGTGGGAATAATAAAGCCCTTCCCATAGGCACTCAATAAGGCCGAAAACCTGTTCTGACCATAAGATGAGACGATTACTCTTGACCCTAAATTTTGGTCCAATTAAAAGGACAAATAAAAATGGTTTTAGTGAAAAAAAAAAAAAAGAAGGAAAACTTTGAAAGGGATAGGCAAATTAAATTTGAAAATTGTTAAATTTACAATGTCACGTTGTGTTCACAATAGACAATAGTACCATTTTACTAAGTTTAGGCGATCATGTACTTGTATAATTGACAAATACAAGCCGTTCTTTGAGACCTCAACTCCTTTAGGAAGAAAAAGAAATGGTATAATCTACACAAATATTTAACGAGAACTGAGCAAATATCAAGATGCAAATTGTTTCCATTACGTCATCCCATGCGGACGATATACTTGATCTAAATTATAAATTATTGGACACATTACTTGATGGAAATATGCGAGGGGTGCAAAGGAGGAAGTAAGTTTATTCATGCATCAATCTCCTTATATGAAGGCTGGATTTCTATAAGGCGTAACTTATCCCAGATTTTTCTATATAGATCAAACTGGACAATTCTAACATAGAGCCAGCTAGAGTAAATACCTTATTTTGAAAGAGGTTTACTTTACAAATTGGAAAAACATCTCCCATGATTAGCCTATGATGTCATGATTAAAAGAAATTAGTACTCAATTGCCACATTTCCTAGTCAACCCAATATCAAGACAATTTCTTCGTGGAGATGCCCAATCTCATCCCTACAGAAACCAAGGTCTCCAATGATCTGGTGCTATTTGCTAAAAGGTCTTCATCAACTGCAATTGAATTCTGCAGAGAAAAAAAATAAAACCGGATTTCCTAGTGTGCGTATATTTCAATTTCAATAGAAACGATCAATCTCAATCGAAAGCTAAAAGCACTGTAAAGATTATGTTTTTAAAATGGAAATATATTGAACTATTTTACTCGAATAATTATTCTCTTCTTCAACATCAATTGTATATTTGCATCAGCTATAACTAAAAGTAATGGTGCACTTCAGTAATGTCGCTTTCTTAATTAATATTTGTCAAATTTAATATAACAACAACAAAACTTAGATGAAGTCGGCTACATAGATCATGCAACACCATTCTGCTTGGTTAAAAACCAAAGCTCCATCAAAATTTAATACAGATTATATTTTTAAGAATTTTTCTCAATTGATTCGAACAGATATAATTATTAAGCATTCACTGGCTCTATACGCAAATATATTTTCATCTATAATGTGTTTAATAGTAAGAGAGATTTCCCTCTCTCTACATCTTGATTTCCTGTTAGGTCTATGTTTTCTTATTTATTTATCTATTTATTAGTTGAACTGTTAAGCCATCAAAAATAAAAATTTTCAATGAAACCATGCATAGAAAATGAGAATACATCAATCTCCATTATCATTTTGTTCAATCCTATCAAAAATTGAATTTTAAAAACTCATTTGTGACATCCCCGTCAATCTCAATATCACATTGTAAAGTTTGGCCTTTATAAAATAGAAAAGCCAAGGAGCATGCACGCAGAGCTTATACTTAGATTCAAGTAAAACATTTTTAACTTTATTGGATGAAGGCTTTTTTTGCCTTTGGCTGATAATTTTTCTTCAAATAATAATGTCAGGACCATGAAACATACGAATATCCAACGGATTTAAAGAAGAGATATATTTTTAATTTTAAAAGGTAAAATATAATAGTTTCGTGATTTGGCATGAATTATTGGTGCCCCATAGATCATACCAAACATACAAATCAAGGTCAGCAATATCAGGAATGAGGACCATATCCAACTAAATAAATTTCAAACATTCTTACAACAAGACTAAAATAATAATTAAAAATAAAGATAAGCAGTATAACCAATTATAATACCAACCTTTTCAAAAACGCAAATTACAGTGCTTCCACCGAACGAGAAATATCCAAACTGTAAATTAAGCAAACAAATGCCACTTAGAAAGACAATATATAAGATACGAAAACGGTAATCAACTGTAACTTGCCAAACCTCATCTCCCTTGTTGACATAGTCGCCCTTTTTCTTAGTGAAAGTAATGCTACCAACCATTGTAGCTCCTATTGCAACAAATGCCACCTGAATCCAAATTATAAGATACTGGTCAATACAGGTTTGCAACTATAAGATAAAATGCTAGTAGAGACAGCAAACTATAGGTAGACTCAACAATTCAGGGGCATATGGCATAAGTTTCAGCAGGATATAGTTATAAACTCAAATACTCAGACAGAAATTAATTGCAATGACCAACCTTTCCAAAATCTACAGTTGAAATTATTGAAACAACTCTCTTGTTCTCCGTGAAGACATTACAGTACTTGCTATTTACAGCAATGGGATTGACCTGAGGAGTAGAACACAGTAGGGGGAAAAATGCTAATGAGAATTAACAGAAAGAAAATAAGCAGAATATATATATATATAGAGAGAGAGGGATCAAATTACACCGGTGTAACTTACACCAACTATTACACTATCAATAACTTGATATAGAATGTGATTTTTATCAATCCAATTGTTGAATTTTAATTACATATTACTAAGATTGTTTGTATCAAATTTTGTCAAAATTAATAACAATAAAAAGGTAATCATAAAATTCATATTTTAGTATATTTTGAAAAGTATATATTATGTTCATTTTGAGCGATATGAATAAGGTATCAAACAATTTTGAATTAACATAAAATTTTTTACATATAATTTATGTTAAAGGAACTTTCAATCCAACAATGAGTTTTGAGATAAAATTGTCTAATTAAAAGTTATTAAATGGTGTAATAGTTAATGTAAGTTATACCGATGTAATTTGATCATATATATATATATATATATATATATATATATCTCATTTTCCTCAAGTTATTATTTCACATACAGTATACAAGCATCCAGGGATATCTACAGATTGCTCAATAATTCCTGACACTGGAAAATGGAAACGGTGATAATCCTGCAATAAATATATGTTAAAATTAAAATTTTCAATCAAATGATATATAAAATTAAAAACACTTTGAAAGAAAGCAACAAATACCTGTGGTGCCAAACGGAAAATCACCATTGTGCCATCAACAAAAGCACTGGAACACATTTCTTTCCCCAAAAGGCCTTGAACTGAAAACTTTCGACCCTAAAAGTAAGAACAAATAATCCCAAAAGCACTTCATTTGAATTGGATCACATAAATGAAGTTGAAAAGATTAAAGGACGAGAATGAGAGATATCCCAATATTTTAGGGAATCTAATTTTCCTTGCCTCTAGCTAGCAACAATTTTAACAATGGGTTTTGCTTAATATTATAGTACAACCTCCTAGAAATAAAAAAGATGAAACGGAAAAAGATCATAAAGAAAAAGCAATGAACATAGTAGTAGTTACTAGTTACCACAAACAGTATGGTCATTTCATCATTAAAAATTGTTTAAGCATCTATATTGATTCATATGTTACCTCTCAAGCTTGATTTCATGCAAAACAGCAGCATGACAAAAACACACCTCAGATTGTAAACTCATATTTGCATAACCATTTCCTCCCCTCACAACTCTGTCCTAAAGTAAGGTGAGCCACAGCGGCCCAACTGCCCAGGTTCAATGAGTAAAATCATAATTTTATCATTTTTATTTAATTCCGAGCTGAAAAATTCTGTTTTGTAGTATCACAAATAGTTTCCAGCTTCTGACCAATAAATATGTCTTAAGTGCAGATTTCAAAATTTGATTATAAAATATTTAAAAAATTGCATTTTTGAGATCAAAAGCCTTCCATGTTCAATTCAAGAGATGCAAGAAAGAAAAAAATACCTTGATCCAGAATCTTGTAGTATCATCAACTGATTTAAATGCCATAAGACGGCAATCAGCAGCGCATACAGCAATGTCATCACGTTCAGCAAAAGCAATTGGTCTTGCACCAGGCTTTAACTCTCTTATGAAAAATTCATTGAACGTCTGCCCAGAACATAATTTAAGATAGGTGTTATTTTACAAGATAACCACCACCATTATAAAGTCCTACATTCTTTTCAACATGAGCATTGCTCTGAAATTTCATTCATCTTCACTCCAATTTCTTGTACAACCAAAATGTAGCTATCTCAATGGAAAACAAATTCTTTCATTTCCCCCTTTAGATCAAGTTATGCTGGGGTCAATAGAGAAGATGTATTCAACAAAAAAGCAGTAGGGATTCTATAACAATCTAACTGAAACCAAGAAGTAACTTAAATTGTCAGGATGGAGGGAAGTTTGACATGCATATGTATGAAAATTAAAATAAAATAAAATAAAAGTATTCAAATTGTTGGATTCATGACTGGCTGGGCAAAGCTAAAATTAACCTAGTTAATATACTTAAGCAATAATCAAAGAGAAATGCAGGACAACATAAAGGTCCCACAAAAGTATATGGACTATGATTAACAGAAGATTTCAAAAATAACTGAAGTAGATAATACACAAAATACTATATTCATTGTAATTGTCAAACATATTATATCTGGAATAAAAGCCATTAACAACAGGAATGTTTGGAGGTCACAGGAATGAAGGTTTAGGGTTTGTTGAACATGATATGTTGCAAAGTAAGCATTGGCAATAGCTTAAGGAAACACAGGAGAAAAGTTAATATTTGTTGAAAAAAATTGGCAGCATATAATGTTTAATTTAATTAAAAATAAGACATAAGACAGTATGCATATGAAGAAACACCGTTAGTTTCAGCATAATCAAATTGAACTCACAAAGCCTCCTAAATAACTAACAGAGTCAAAAAGTGTGTTCAGGAGCAATTATGCATCAATAACATATAAACTCAAACTCGTTACAATGTTTGGCCCACCTTAAATTGTTCCAGCGGATACTTGACCTCAGCCAAATTGATTTGATCCTACAACACAATTGTTACATCTTTTAAAAGAAAGGGGTAATTAAATGAACACAAGTGCAGCACATAAAGAACTCAAGTCAAAAAACACTAAAACAGAAATAGTGTGCTGGGACAAAAGAAAGGCACCCTACTCCATTTTACATGTTCCTATGACATGTCAAAATCAAAATGTGCAATTCACAAAGAACTAAAAGAAGCATTGTTACACCTTAAAAGATTCAATAAATTTTGGTATATCTGCAGATGATTCAGGTGAATCCATTCGTGCTCCCTGCTTTTCAGAAATGCTTTGCAAGAGCTCCTTCACCCCTGCATATGATAGGTTCACTAAAGTAAACACAAAGTAACTCAATAAAGAAGGAAAAAATTATTCAAATCCATTTTGAATCTCATATTGGCTACAAATCCCAGGTTTCAAGTGTGACCCAAAAGCCAGAAGGGTGCATTATGATAAATATTTTTCTAATAATTAATTGAACTTTTCATCATTCCTAATCTACTTATAATGCCCCAAGTCAGCCTAAAGAAATGTCAGCTAGATCTAATATATCTGTACAGTAATTTTTAACCAGCAATATATTTATAGCGTCAACTCAACTAACAACACCACCTCAGCAATTGCCACAAGGCCCACAATAGGGAGTGGTGACTGGTAAAGCATATAAATGAAGTCTAGAGCTTCTTCCAATTATTAAAAAAATCGTACCTATGTCCATTAGGCCAAGACCTATTTTTGACTGATAAATGGCTCTCATTGACAAAACAATCTTTTTGTCAATTATTTCTTCAACAAGCCTTTGAGACTTCCGATCATATACCTGATGTCAAAAATAAGTTCAAGTTAATAAATATTAAATAACAAGTTGAGAGAGTGGGGAGGTACAAATATAGGATTTAAAATATCAGAATTGAGCCATAGAATTGGAGATTGGAATCGGAATTGATCATATTAATTCTAATTTTTATGTTGGAAATTCTTTTAGAATTAGAATCCTAATTGCATCACAATTCCATGGAATTACATAGTACCTAACTTGAGTCATTTCCAATAACACCCTTAAAATTGTCAATTCCGCACTCCCACACTGAGCAATTGCCCTCCCTATTTCTCCTACTGCAACATCCCAACCACCACCCCTATCGCCATTGCTGCCGTTCCCCACTGCCATCAGCAACAACAACACTCATGCCATTACACCACCCACCACCACCATTTACACCACCAGTGCTGTGGAATTCGAAATTTGGAATTGAATTTAGAATTCTAATTGTACGTCTAATTCTTTGCATAATTCAAACAATCTATAAAATTGGAACTGAAATTAAAATTCTAAACTATAATTCCAATTCCATCATCCAAACATACCCTGAGGATATGTCTAATTCTCTGCCTTGATGAAGATGTTCAGCCAATATAATTCAATTCTCAAGACTTTAAAAAATGTTATGCAAGATAAATGTTGATATTTAGTAATAGCATGAAAAGGGTGCCAGCCTGCCAGGATTGATATATTTTAGTAAACAAGCCTGGAAGCCTTTCTTCTAATTATGGTGGACGTAATTGGGCAAACGCAGTCAGTACCAATGAAAAGAAGGAATTTCAAAGAAGTCCTGTACATCCTGATATAACTTGAAACATAAACTCATGTCTGATGTATGATATAAATGTAATCAGATTGTTAAATAAAAGGGGAAATTGGTGGAAAATATCATATACCAGAATATGGGATGCACTTGATCCAGATCGAATACCAACATCGTAGGATGAGAAATGGGCCCATTCACTCAGCTTGAAGAACCACCTATATATAAACAGAAAAATAAACATGTGATTTTTAATTTCTTCTGATACAAATCATAAATACATAACCATAGTCCATAAAACAGGTATAATTCATTAGGTCAATAAAGATTATGCTCTCTCTCGTACCCTGTCTCTCAATGCCTAAATTAGCAGCAATTTACAGAAATTTACCCATACGAAGCCTGCTTATCAGTCAAGAATCCTCCAGCCATCACCTGGTTACCAGTCCCTTCATCAAAACAAAGAGTTAAGTGGATCATGCTGTTCAAGTGGTCAGAAATCTGAAGAACCTCACCACACACAGGACAGCAATTCAATAATGGTTCCCTGCAATACCAGAAGCTAGCTAAGCAAATAAGAACCAAACAAATGTAACCAAACTACAGTTTGAAAATGGAAATTCCTACTTGTAGTCTTCCTCACAAACTTCAAAGTCAAACACATTCATAATTATAAATCATCAAATCTTAAAAATTGATATAGAGATGCCAGTTAAATTAGTAAATAAAGCTGCACTTACAGCAAAAGACAAAAATAGACATACAAAATTAAAGCTTTTATCTCTTCTAATTTAGATGGGTCATTACTGTTCTTGATGAAAAGTAAGAAGGGCCGCCAACTCGTCCATGCTCACAACACCATCTCCATTCTTATCAGCTGCTTTGAACAGCTCTTCTTTCTGTTGAAAAATAATATATTGATGATACAGTAAAACTTGTATATATATAAAACTAGATATTATATTGTAACTTCATTTCGAGCTTCACAGGGTAAAGATTTATTATTTCAACCATGAGTCCCACACTAGCTTCTAGTGAAGATTTGGACTTCGATATAGTCAAATTAAAGGTTCTAAGTTTTAACATTCAAGATGTTATTAGTTTATACAAACCATAGAATATTAGAATCTGAAAATAGAAGGATAGAAAATCTGAATCAAAGTCCAAATTCAGGTACACAAGCAAAATAAAGATAATTTAGCAAGCAAATAATTCAAAAATAAAAAGTAATTGGAAAATATAAAGTGCAAAATAACTAATCAGGTATGAACCTTGCTGGTTGCCACTTGATTGCCAAAAGCATCAATTAGGTCAGAAAATTCAGAAAGTGAAAGCATCCCATCTTCATTGTAGTCCTGCATAAAACATCACTTCTCAAGTTGATATTAAACATTAGAGGGTGATATTAAATATTAGAAGCCACTACACGAGATCACTATATTTAAATTATCAAGACAATAATGAATTCCATATTGTACTTTACCATTTCCATGATTTGTAGATTTCAAATATTCTTATATGTATTCAACCAGCACTAGCAATTTGCACAACATGTTACAAATGTGTGTTAATATTGGAACAAGGTCTCAGCAACAACCATTGGCATAATTTGGTTTAATATCACTATATCAGTACCCTCATGTAAAGGAATGAGACTATACATCATCACTTCTTGTGTTACCTTCATACGTCTTTTATTTAAGCCCGCATTAGGCACAGGTTATCAGAAAACAGAGGAAGATAAAACTTACCACTATCGATAAAATGCGTCTAACAAAGCCTTTCTCCATTTCAATTGGATCCTGTTAGTATTTATTTATTATTGTTAGAAATCCTTATCACACTCAAACAACAATAAAATTTATATCACAAGCCATATACCTCTACAGAACATGAAATGGAAATGTTGCCAACCACTTTTCCAGGCACTGATGGATCTAAAAGGTTGAATATCTCAATGTCAGAATCAGAATCCTGCATGACCGTATCATTTACAACAAAAATGTGTAAAAGGAATAATGCTGAAACAGTACAGAATAAGCCAATAAATGATCAACACTAAAATCTGTGAATTTTTTTTAAAGTTTCCTCACCTTGGTCAGAAATTCAAGTAGATCAACCTCACAGTATCCAACAAGAGTATTGCTGGACAGTTTGTTGGTCTACACAAGAAAAAATTTTAAACTTAGATGCATTATTAAAGTTAAACAATTGCAAAAAAATTAGGGGACAGGAGATGCAGAATGAAAACAGTTTAAAAATTGAAGTCTGTAGAATATATTTTTCCTTCTAGTACATAGAGATTGAAAAAAAAAAAATGCTCGTGAAGTGCAGCAGAAATATCCAAAACAAGCAACATTCATTTTAGTCTGACAAAAGTGACATTTTCCCCAAAAAACATAAAAGAAAAGACTAAAAGGTTCCTAATTCTTGTAGCATACCTCGAAGACAGAAATTCTTGCAACATGAGCCCCATTCTGTTCCAAAAGAAGTTTCTTTTCCTGTAGAAGAAAATACCAGTCACATAGAAGAAACACTGTCCTATTTACTGGATCATCCACTCAAAACTCATCAAGAATCAGGAAAATGATCACTCACAATTAAAATATCAGAGATGAAATGGAGTAACCTAGAAACACAACAAATCATTTTTTCCGTTTAGAAAATTAATTCTCAGAGACACTCCTTAATCTGACTGAATTCAAATTCTCACATTACAAGGAATTATCTGAACTTATATCTTCAAAAATAATTGAAAGGCATTAAAGTATCTTGCATTATATCCACCAAAGTCAAGACAACCATACATATCTTTAAACTAAATCATTTTTGCAGAAGTATTTTGTCCTAGAAAACTAAATAAAACCTCAACGCATTATTTTCCTCAACATGCTCTAGTTCCAATACTCAAACAGGTTTCAAGTGTGTAGGGTGCAAGTCTTCCAGAACATCCCTTCAGTCAGTTATATAACTAATAATGAAAGCATACTTAATTTGAAACCGTCAATTTGCATGACTCCTAACTAATGAAACCATTAACGAAAAAGATGTCACGGTTTAAAGTACTCACAGAGTTCCAAACTGGTTTGTCTGTGCTGCACCACCAATAACACAAAATCAATACACGAACCACTAACTAGTAAAAACAACACAACAGAATGAAGCACAATTGATAAGAAGTGGTCAGATGAAGAGCTTAACTGGTCAGAGGCGTTCGTACGGAAAGTCTGTTCTCCGAGAGAAACGCACGCAATCCATTTATCCTTGAACTTCATCTCCGCCTACAATACAGAAGAAGCAGTTGCGTGTGTTAATTTAGAAAACAAAAAATGGAAAATTAAAAAAAAAAATAGCAATGTGCGTACGCGAAGGAGGGCGAGGAGAGCGATTCCGGCGAAGTTATCGGCGGAGTGGAGCTTGTTACCGGAAGAACCATTATCGCTTCTGCGGCGGCGAAAGTGAAGACGAAGACGCTCTTTGAAGCGAGCACGATGCGATCCTTTTCCTTCTGACAATTTGGAGTTTTCGTGACCCATGGCAGGCTCTCTGTGTGCTCCGGAAACCAATTGGATAATGAATGATTAATTAATTCGGGTGTAGAGGGAGGTTGAGGTAGCAACTAGCAAGGGTGACCATTCAGGGATTCACAATTATTCAACGATCAACTCAGTACACGGTTGAATCTTGATTCTCGCTTTTTTCTTAGTGCACTCCACGTACGCGAAGCTAATTCAATCGTTTCAGATATTTTAATAGGTTTAAATATGTATTCCGTTAAGTAAATTTGTTTTGACCTCTCAAATTTAAAAATAATTTTTTTAATTCTTATAATTTTAAAAAAGTTTATTTTAATCTCTTCACCTGCATTATTAATGGGAGTAGATTGAATTAGCATTAGGTGAGAGTTTGGTGTGATGTTTTTGTTAATAAGTACACTAAAGGTAAGTTTTAAAACTTTTTTTTTTTCTAATTATAGGAACTAAAAAATTAATTTTAAACTTTGGGACCAAAAATAAACTTATCTCAAATTTAAAAAATACAAAACTTATTTAAGCATATTTTAATAATTCAAATAAGGTGACTTAATAAGCACTTACATAATTATTTGCATTTACCTTACCTCAAAACAAAGAGATGAATGAGTCTTGCTTTCCACTCAAGCAACTCCTTACACAGTGTTTGGTTGGGGAGAAGAGAAAGGAAGGAAAAAGAAGGGGAGGGAAGGGGAGGGAAGAAATTTTTATAAACTTTAATTGTTTGATTCAATTTTAAGAGAGAATGAGAGGGGAATGGAGGGGAGCAAAATTCGTCCTCATCTAATTTTTGTTTCCCTCCAATATTAGAGGCATTTGGAGGGGAAGAGAAGAGATTTAAAACATTTCAATATAATTACTAAAGTATTTCTTACTTAAGTTTTGAAATTTAAAATTAAGAGTACAAAGGTAAATTAATTTTTAAAATCCCTCCCATCCTCTTGTGAACCAAACAAGAAAAGGATTATATCTCCCCTCCCCTTCATTAAAATCCCTCTCCTCCCCTCATCTCCTCTTAAGCAAACAGAATAAATAATCATAATCCCTTCTCTTTCTTCCCCTTTTTCCTATCTCTTTCATTAAAATCCCTCTCTTCCCTTCCTTTGAGCCTATTTTAATATTTCGAATAGGTGACTTAATCAGCACTTGTATAATTATTTACATTTACCTTACATCAAATAAAGAAACAAGTGAGTCTTGCTCTCCACTCAAGCAACCCCTTAGAATTTATATTATCATTTAATCATTTTTCGAATAAGAGTTTTGTAACATCCCCAAAATAGGTTAATACTAATTATGTTAAAAATGAATAAATCAAATGTCTTTTATGATTGTTTTATAAGTACTTTGTATTATATAAAACTCCGTTCTATTTTATGATGTAGTATTGGGCCAGAGTTAGATTAGAGGATGGAAGGGCCCTTAAGGCCCAATAAGGTCTCCCCACCCTTCTAAGACCCCAAACCATCACCCATACTCATATAAAACACACACATTCATTTTCACCATTAGGAGAAAAGGAAAGAAGAGAAAAGAGAAGGGAAAGAGGAGGAAAAAGAGGAAGAACAAAGGACACCCATTCACTCAACCATTCTTAGAACTCATTGTGAGTGCTTCATCTTCATTTCCTTCTCCTTGTCCCCCTTGATCATGTGGTTTTGTGATTGAATTTTGAGTTTTGAACCCTAACAAAGGGAATTTTTGGGATTTATCGTAGTTTTGCATAATTGAGGAGTTGTGTGATGTTGGGTTGAGGTGTAAAGGCATTTAGAATCAATTTTGAATCATTTATGATGAATTTGGACCCTTGGGGTGATTGTAACACCCTAAGGGGCATTACCGTAACTAGGTCTATATTTCTAAGAATGAAAAGAAAAACAAACTTGAAAGGTAGACACAACATGCAAGCACTACTCATAAATGTAATTAGATATTATATACAAACCATACAGTAATTAAAATACATGCCTAATACAACTTATATATCACCCAAAGGTGTCATATAAAATATAAAGAATACAAAAAATAAATAACGTAAACTAGGCTACGACTTCATGCACGTGAGTCCAAGCTTCATCTGCACATATCTTCACCTGTATCCTGAAAAAGGAAAAACTTAAAGGAGTGAGACATAATGTCTTAGTGAATGCTCTAAGGGTTTTACGGCTAGGTCAAACTCTTCTACTTGGACAACCTTCATTACTTATCTCTCATGGCTTTAGCCTCATTGGGTCTCTCATAATTATCCATACCTATGGTTGAGTCTACACCTTTCAACAATCAATACTCCCTGTTAATTGCTCTCTCATTCTCACAACTATTATATTGGTTTACTATCTCATTCTTAACCTAAGAACTCATCCTCATTATTTATACTTTCTTACCCAAAACCCTCTTTAGAATTTACTCTTCTTCCTTTTAATATTCAAAGCTGTCCCCTAGGGTCAAGTCTAAGGTTACAGACATCCTAAAATACTCTTATTTCATTCTCTCTTACTTGTCTTATACCTTTCTATTACGCCATGAGGGAATTCACCCTTCCTCTATCTTATTCACAACTATTATTATCCAACTAAAACCCTCATAACACTATCCTAAGGTCTAGCCTCTCACTTATCCTTAAGGTAGCAAACACAATTCCAATTACAAGCATATAATTGTTTCACATTCTTTGTCTAGTAACTAGACATATACCTCGTTTTGTTTTATCAAACAGGAATGACATTCGTGCAAGATATGATCACATGTCCACAACTTTAACATTTCATCATAAGGCACAATTACATTCTTACATAGAATTCACATAAATAGGGTCACATAGAATTCACATAATTACAACATAGCACACTCTAACATATCACACTATAACAAGATACATACGCGTGCTATGTTCCTAAACCACTACTCATGCACATGTGGTACCAACCTAAACTTTTCGAAAAGTAGACTAGGAGTAAATGCAGGCCATAAGAAGCGTCATCGATACCAATGCCTTCGGCTTTCGCACCCTCAACTAGCATGATATCCCTCGGTGACTAGTCAGGGTTACCCAGTTTTGCCAGTACGCCCCGGCTCCATGGGATTAGCATAGACCATTAGAGTTTTCCCAACCGGATAACCCCCAAGGCTAAGGTTAGACAACCTATCACGGCCTCCACCAGCCAGATTCCTAGATACTTTCCTCATCACATAACTCAAATGTTATGGTGCATGGTCACAAATAATGCTTACAACTTTTTATAGACTTTTATCATGAAACATTGACACAATTTCATATCACACTCAGTTTCTTTCAAGGTAAATAATAGTCATACAATATAAACTCAAAAAGACATAAGAAAACAAACAACAATGAGTTAAAAACTGCAAAAAGGAGTTCAAAAACACAAAGAATAGAACAGTAAAAGTCGTATCCGCCCAACAGGACGGAAGTCTCGCCCGGCGGTCCAACGAACCCGCCCAGCGGGTCCGCGTCGGAACCCAACCCGCCCAGCGGATCCGCATGCCTAGCGTAAACGCGAAATCCAGTTTTTGAAGAAAAGTCGCCCAGTGGCTATCTAATCCCGCTGGGCGGATCCGAGATACTAATTTTAATTTATTTTTCCTATTGTCTTTGGGTTCTAAATGCTTCAAGATAAATAATTAGATTCTTAATCACTCTTCTACATTGATAATTGGTCAATCTAATCTATAATTTCCTTACTCCCTCACAATCCCCTCAAAACCCATCAAATCCCTAAATTTAGGTATAAGGAGGGAAAAGATAAATAGATGAACAAGAACAAGGAAGGACACGGGGGAGAGCACTCACCTTTTTGGACATACAAAGTTGAGTTCTAGGGCTTGAATTCTCCGGTTTCTATTCCTTCTCTTTCTTTTCCTCTTCTTCTTCTTTCTTTTCTCCTCATTCCCTCTACCTTCTTTCTTCTTCTATTTGTGACGGCTAAACCTAATTCTCCTTCTCTATTCCCTTCTTATAACATGTGTGTGGGTATGTGGCTTAGTGGGCTTCAATCCTCTATTGGGCCCTAGATGCTCTTTTGGGTTGTATGATAATATTTCTACTAATTTATAATACTAAGGTATTAATAAGAATAATAAGGATAAGAATAATAATAACAACAACAATAATAATAATAACAATAAATATAATAACAACAACACAACACAATAATAATAATAATAATAGTAATAGGAAATATAATAACAATAACTTTTAAGACATCTTTTGTCTAATAACATATGAGAAGGGTTCTACTAAGAGCTACCTCGTGGTTTATTTCTAGTACTTGAAATTTGGGGTGTTATAGTGATCATAGTTGGCTTGAAATGGGCAAAAAAATGTGATTTTGCGAAATCATGTTGTGGCTAAGTGAAAATCCAACTTTTGCTGGGCGAGAAAATGTCTGGCTTAGTGAAAATAGCTCCAAAGATAGGTCTAGAAGCCTCATGCATTCTTGCCAAGCGAAAGTAAGCCTCCTAAGCGAAAATTTGACTCCAGAAAGGGTGTTTTTCCCTCGCTAAGCGAGAATTACCCTCACTGAGTGAGAAAGGCTCTAGAGAACAGGTTTGAAACCTCTGCACATTTTCGCTGAGCGACTTTAAAGCTTGCTAAGAGATAGGGTCTTCCTTGCGGAGCGAAGGTATGCCTTCGCTGAGTGAGAGACCCATAGAACATGTTATATTTACTTCATTTTTTTTAAGCATATGTTCACTGTTTCCATGTAATAAATGACTGCATCAAAATTTGTTTTGCTTGATACCATGTATAAAGAGTCTCCTTTAGGGGAAAGGGGGTAAGAGACCCTCTAGATACCAAAGGTTTGCCTGGGGTTTTAATGAAACAAGCCCTTGGACCAGAGGGGGATATAAATACAAGGTTGCGATATATAAGTAAGAAGTCACGACATAAGAACAAGGGGATGCTCCTTGAAAGTTTGAGCTCAACACTTTGCCACAAGATGGAAAAGAGAAAATATAAAAGGCTAGGCACATGAATGAATTTCATAAAAGTTTATGTTTTGAAGTTGAGTAATTGATGTTTATTGTGATTGATGCATTCAAGAGGTTCATACATTGTATTGCATGTGTTTAGCACTCACTAAGACATTGTCTCATTAGTTTAGTTTTATGTTCCAGATTGACAAGAAAGGATTGTTGGCGATTGGCCTTGAAGACATCATGTTTTGGATTATTGATGTATAAATAGATTATAGAATATTCTTTTGAAAGATGATGATATAGGAATGTAATATTTTGCATAATGATCCCCTAAGTAAGAGGAATCTCTTTTATATGTATGTGATTATGTTACTTGAAAAGCATGTATGACCCGAAATATTGAATTTCTTGAGTAATAGCATCACATATTATTATATTCTTACATATATGTTTTCGTTATCTACATTCTGATAATTAAGATGTGTAACCTTAAGGTAATGCCTTTTAGGGTGTTATATTTTGGTATCAGAGTAGTTCAATTTGCTTGACTATGGATAATGTGTGTTAATCTGAATAGTTAGCTTGTCTTGTTTTGTTCTTGCCATGAGTTTTACCTTACTTGTTTACTAAGTATTGAGCCTGATCAACTCAATATGTAGTGTAGTATAGGTGGAGAAGATTGTAGGAAGAGAAAGACCACCCTAATACCCACATACCCCTAAAATAGCAACCATTGAGATGATGGCCAATACTATGAAAGAATAAACATCAGCAATCACCAATCTCATCAATCAGGTGTTAACGGGATCTCCAAGAGGTTCTACTGACACCACTAACACAGGGACTGGAGTCCAAAACTTGGGGTTCTTTGAGTTTCGCAAAAATCTTCCTCCATCTTTCAAAGGGGAATATGACCCCTCAGCTGCTAAGTCCTAACTTCATGAAATGGAGAAGATCTTTGGAGTGGTGCTGTGCACAGAAGAGCAAAAGGTTACTTATGCCACGTTCATGTTAAAGGACGAGGCAGAAAATTAGTGGAAGAGAGCCAAAGAAAAACTAATGAACTAGGGGATTCCTATCATTTGGAAGAACTTCAAGGTCACCTTCTTTGAAAAGTACTTCTCACAAAGTGTTCGGAATTAGAAAGAGGTGGAGTTTCTTCAACTTCAATAAGGTGGCATGACAATTGGCTAGTACGTGGCCAAATTTGAAAAATTGGCCAGATTTTATCAATATCTCCAACAACAACCTACTGAATCGTGGAAGTCAATCAAGTTTGAGCAGGGTTTAAAGCCAAAGATCCAAAACATGGTTAGGGCTCTAAAGATCCGTGACTACTCCACATTAGTCAACAAATGCCTAATTGTGGAAAAACGCTTGGGTAAGTTGGAGGCTAAAAGACAACAAAGTTTCAAAAGGAAAAAAGAAGATGGGAAGTTTATTCCCAATGAGAGATTTAAGAAAGAAGGCTTCAAGGGGTAAAAGGCAATAACTCTTGGAAACCCCAAAGCAGATGGATGTCCTAAACGTGGAAAGGCTTATAGAGGAGCCTATTTGTCCAGTTGAATGTTTGTTACCAATGCCAACAACCAGGACATTTTGCTAGGGATTGTCCGTAGCTGAAAAAGGGAGGTGCCTTTGACCAAACACCCCAAGCTAAAAAAGGGGGTCTACACCTTAAGTGGTGAGAAAACAAAAAGGGTTAACAATTTGATCCAAGGTATCTATTTCCTTAACCAAGAACCTTGAATGTTTTGTATGACTCGAGGGCAACCCATTCTGTTGTTCCTTATGATTGTGTATGTCGTTTAAAACTATCTGTCACACCTTTGCCTGTCTTGTTAAATGTATCAACTTCTACCAAAGGTTGCATCTTTGCTTCTCATATATGTATAGATTTTCCCCTCGTAATTCAAGATAGGTTCTTTCTTGTAAATTTGATTTGTTTACCATTGATTGGATTAGATGTTATTCTTGGAATGGATTGGCTTTTTGCCAACCAAGTTGTACTAAATTGCTTTAATTGTTCTATAGAATTTCCCTCTGATGTTTCCATTATGCTTAAGTTAAATTCTCTTCTTTTCCCTAATGTGTCACAAATCTCCCAAAGCATAGTGGAAGAGGGCCAAGTCTTTCTTTTGTTACTTTCCTCAAATGTAGAAGTTAAACTAAAACTTGCAACTATCTCTATTGTTAGAGAGTTTAAGGATGTGTTTTCTGATGAAGACACCACTCTACCTCCTGAGAGGGAAATGGAGTTTTCCATAAAGTTGGTTCCTGGGGCAGGACCGCTTTCTATAGCACCCTACAGGATGTTGTCTTTAGAACTTAGTGAACTAAAGAGCCAATTGGAAGAGTTGATATCCCATCAGTTCATTAGACCTAGTGCCTCATTTTGGGGTGTGCCTGTTCTTCTAGTAAAGAAGAAAGATGGGAGTATGAGATTATGTGTAGATTATAGATAGCTCAACCGAGTGACAATTAAGAATAAGTACCCACTCCCTAAGATAGATGATTTGTTGGATCAACTTAAAGGAGCTTTAGTTTTCTCTAAGATTGACCTTTAGTTTTCCCAGAAGACATTCCTAAGACAACATTTAGAACCCGTTATGGGCACTATGAGTTTCATATAGCATTCTTTTCCAAGGAAGAATATGTGTCCCTAAGGATGGTGGATTGATAGAACAAATGCTAGCAGAAGCCCACAGAAGAGATTCTTTGTGCATCTTAGGGCTACCAATTAAGGAGATGTTTTGGTGGTCTAGCATGAAGAAGGACATAGTTGAGTTTGTGGCCAAGTGTCTAGTTTGTCAACAAGTTAAAATCGAGCACCAAAAACCATCTAGCTTGTTGCAACCCCTAAAAATCCCAAAGTGGAAATGGGAGAGCATCTCCATGGACTTTGTAATGGGTCTACCTAGGACCTAAGTAGGGTTTGATGCCATCTGGGTGATAGTGGATAGACTTATTAAGTTAGCTCACTTTTTACTCATCAAGCACCACGATCACTTTCTCGTTGGAAAGTTTAGCCAAGCTGTATATTCAAGAGATTATGAGATTACATGGTGTACCTATCAACATAGTTTTAGATAGAGACCTTAGATTTACCCCTTGATTTTGGAAGGCATTCCACTAAGCCTTAGGTACCAAATTGAATTTTAGTACTATCTACCACCCTCAATCAGATGGTCAAAGTGAAAGGACTATCCAAACCTTAGAAGATATGCTTAGGGCTTGTGTTTTGGAGGAACAAGGTAGTTAGGATAGGTAGTGACCTTTGATAGAGTTTTCTTTCAACAATAGTTTTCACTCTAGCATTAGTATGGCACCCTATGAAGCATTGTATGGTAGGAAGTGTAAGACACCCCTGTGTTGGTATGAGGTGGGTGAGAGAAGCCTTTTTGGACCAGACTTAGTTTAGGAAATCACCCAAAAGATCCAAATGATAAAGGATAAGCTACAAGTGGCTCAAAGTAGGCAAAAGAGTTATGCTGACAAAAGGAGGAAACCTTTAGAGTTTGAGGAAGGTGACCATGTGTTCGTGAGGGTATCCTCTATCACTGGCATTGGGAGAGCCATTAGGACTAAAAAGTTAAATCCTTATTTCATTGGTCCTTATCAAATTCTCCAAAGAGTTGGGCCTGTGGCTTATAGGATTGTTTTGCCTCCGTCTTTATCAAATCTTCAAGTTGTATTCCATGTTTCTCAGCTTAGCAAGTATGTGGATGATCTTTTTCTTGTCCTTTAGACTGAGTCTATGTATTTGAGACCTACCTTCACCTCTGAGTCTAAACTTGTTCGGATTGTGGATCATAGTGTGAAAACCCTCAAGAGTAAGACCATTCCCTTGGTGAAGGTCGTTTGGGAAGGGCTCGCCTTTGAGGAGACCACTTGGGAGAAAGAGGATGAGATGAGATCGTACATCCACAACATTTTGAGTCAGGTATGCCTTTTACCACAATTTTCTAGGATGAAAATTTTGTATAGAGGGGAGAAATGTAACATCCGCAAAATAAGCTAATACTAATTATGTTAAAAAGAATAAATCAAATGTCTTTTATGATTGTTATAAGTGCTCTGTATTATATAGAACTTTGTTCTATTTTATGATGTAGTATTGGGCCAGAGTTAGATTAAAGGAGGGAAGGGCCCCTAAGGCCTAATAAGGTCTCCCTATCTTTCTAAGACCCCAAACCATCACCCACACTCACATAAAACATACATATTCATTGTCACCCTTAAGAGAAAAGGAAAGAAAAGAAAGGAGAAGGGAAAGAGGAGGAGGAGGAGAAGGAAGAACAAGGGACACTCATCCACTCAACCATTCTTGGAGCTCATTGTAAGTGCTTCATCTTCATTTTCTTCCCCTTTTCCCCCTTGATCATATGGTTTTGTGATTGAATTTTGAGTTTTAAGCCCTAACAAATGGAATTTTGGGATTTGTCATAGTTTTGCATGATTAAGGAATTGTTTGATGTTAGGTTGAGGTTTAGAGGCATTTAGAATCAATTTTAAATCATTTAGGATGAATTTAAACCCTTGGGGTTGTCATAGTTGGCCTATAATGCACAAAAATAGTAAAAAACGTGATTCTGGGAAATCACACTGTGGTTGAGCAAGAAAATGTCTGGCTCAATGAAAATACCTCCTAAGACAGGTCTAGAAGCCTCATGCATTCTCACCGAGCGAGAGTGGGCTTCGCTGAGCAAAAATTTGACTCCAGAAAAAGCGTTTTTCCCTCGCTAAGCAAGAATTACCCTCGCTGAGAGAGAAACGCTCCAGAGAACAGGTTTGAAACCTCTGCACATTTTCGCTAAGCGACTTTGAAGCTTGCTAAGTGACAGGGTCTTACTCGCTTAGCAAAGATATGCCTCCACTGAGCGAGAAACCCCTAGAGCAACATGTTATATTCACTTCATTTTTTTAAGCATATGTTCACTATTTCCATGTAATAAATGACTGCATCAGAATATGTTTTACTTAATAACATGTATGAAGAGTCTCCTTTGGGGGAAAGGGTGTAAGAGCCTCTAGATACCAAAGGTTGGCCTAGGGTTTTAACAAAACAAGCTTCTCGGACCGAAGGAGGATATAAATACAAGGTCACGATATATCTATGTTTTAATGAAAGAAAAGCATTCATAAGATGTAGGTGCCCTCTTTGAGCAAATAGGCAGGTTCTGTCCTTCTCATTCCTGAATGCTTCTTGAAAGTTTGAGCTCAACACTTTGCCACAGGATGGAAAAGAGAGAATATAAAAGGCTAGGCACATGAATGAATGTCATGAAAAGTTTATGTTTTGAAGTTGAGTAATTGATGTTTATTGTGATTGATGCATTCAAGAGGTTCATACATTGTATTGCATGTGTTTAGCACTCACTAAGACATTGTCTCATTAGTTTAGTTTTATGTTCTAGATTGACAAGAAAGGATTGTTGGCGATTGGCCTTGAAGACATCATGTTTTGGATTATTGATGTATAGATAGATTATAGAATATTCTTTTGAAAGACGATGATATGGGAATGTAACATTTTGCATAATGATCCCTTAAGTAAGAGGAATTGCTTTTATATGTATGTGATTATGTTACTTAAGAAGCATGTATGACTTGAAATATTGAATTTCTTGAATAATAGCATCACATATATTATTCTTACAGATATGTTTTTGTTATCTACATTCAGATGATTAAGATGTGTAAGCTTAAGGTAATAGCTTTTAGGGTGTTACAAGTTTAGGTAACATGTGGCATATATGCACATGTTGAAAGTGTTACTGGTTAAAATATTTATTTTATTATTTTGTCTTAATCTCTGCAACTAATTTTATCTCTTCTAATTTTTAAAAAATAAATTATCTCTTTTATTATCTTTTCTTCCCCAAATATTTCTCTTTATTTTTATTTTATTTAAAGTCACATCTTTTATCTCTCTCATTATATCTTCTCTTTCAATTATCTTTCTCTTCTTATTTCCTATCTTTTGAAAAACTTATACCTTTTTGAAAAATCCATACACTTTATTTTAAATTTTAAAATAAAAAATGGTATAGGCATCCACCCTATATATTAAATGAGAACAACTATCTTGAACAAGAGCGTTTTTAATTGCTATTCTTGTACGAGAGTGTTTTTAGTTGTCATTCTTTAATGGGAGCGTTTTTAAGATTTTTTTAACTTCTTATCTCTTTCAATCTATCATTTTCAATATCTTTAGTTCTAAATTGAATTTTATTTTATTTTTAAAAAATCAAGAATTAAAATTAATATTGTATTACAAAATTTTTTATTATAAATTTAAAATATAATTCATATGTTCAAAAACATTTATTTATTACAAATTTTAATTATATTATAATTTATATATTCATAAGTATTTATTTATTATAATTTTAAGTTATATAAAATAAATATTTATCCTGTGCAATGCACAAGTTAAAATATTAGTTCTTTATTTATCTTCGCAAATAATTATAGAATTATGTTTTCTTTTTAAAGTCTCTATATCTTTGTCATATATATCACTCCTAAGATTTGTTGTAATGTAGTTCTCTTGTAGTATTTGGGTTGTAATTTTCCATGTCCTTTCTATTCTGTTAATCATGAATGACAATTTTTTCTGTATGAATAAAAAAGATATAGTGAATGGAGACCACAACACTCATAGGCACTGTTGTGCTTGTGTGTTTGCATTTCTATTATCTTAACACTTTTTTATTGTGCCAAATTTGATATTTATAACAATTTATCTTATTATGCGTTGATGTGTGTAACACTATGTTTTCTTAACATGTGATTTAAAAAGTAATTAAAATTAATTACAAGAGAAAATTTAAATTTAATTTAATTGAGAAAATTTAATTACAACACTTCGTATGATTTTATGTGATAATTTTTTATGAGGTTCTAATTAAACTAAAATTTTAATTGTACGCTGTCAATGTAAAATTACACTGTGTAAATGAACAAGCAGTCAAATATTTATCATGAACTAATGCTAATGTGTCATTAACACGTTTTCCTAAATAATTAGTACCTATTTCAAAGTAAATTACTTTTTAATTTATCAATTTTGGTTAAACCACATCTCCTATTTTTAGTAAATCACTTTAACCAATATTAGTAACAAAATTCGAAAGCAAAATACCCAACTTTGGGCATTGCTTATTCGGCCCTCCCTAGACTCCTTATTGACTTGCAACTAAATGAATTTTCACCTAGTAAACCACAAAAAAAAAGAACCCCCCTTGAATTTGCACGTTAGACTTTTTTCTTTTTAAACATCTTGAATGTTTTCTTTAAACAAGCTAAACATAGAGGAAAAAAAAAAAAGACCTTAATACCCACTAAACCAAAAGGAACCTTCTTCCCCCCCACCATAAACCTTGCCTACAAATATCAATGAAGGAGCAATTTTTTAGAATCCCTCGTGCCCTTCTGCTGGAGCAAGCTTGGAGCAAATGCTCTCCCACCATTTTGAGTTCATCTACTTTCATTGATCTCCATCAAGTAAGGGAGCTTATATCTCTACTTTTTTTCTTCTGATCTTTAATATACTAGCATAAATGTGATGAGTTAAGTGATTTTATATCTGTTGGTTGTTTGTTGGATTTGAAAATGCTTACTATGGTTGAAATGCTGTTAAGAGGTTGTTTAATCCTTCACTAAGATCTTGTTATCTTGGTTTATTTTCTTGTTTTAACCGTGAAAATGAGATATCTTGAAAAATAATAGTTGTTGTTTGGCATGATTAATATATGGACTTATGAGTTTTTTTTAGAAGTGATTATTTAAGTTAATGGTAGTGTTGTACATGTGAACAAATTTATTTAATGTGATTATTTAATGACTGTTAGAATTATTAAACTGGCTCTATATTCTACTACTTGTAACAACTCGCTAATGCTACATATCACCGATTTAACAATCACTACAGAAAATATTCAATTTTAAATTTATTGAAATCTCTTATTAATTTATTTAATGAAAATGTGTGAATTTTTTTGGTTTTATTTTTCAATTTCCAAAACGAAAACATCTAAAAGTTTTAACATATAAGCATATAATATACTGGATAATACGCATAAGTAGCACAATAATGGAAATACAATACGGTGCCTCATGGCACTACAATCCCATAAGTAGAAGATCTAAGTATCTCAAATTAAAGCACACATGGCCATTAAGTACAACTCAAAAGAGATAATACATCAAAAAAGGGGAGCAGGGAAGTCTACTATATGACATCTATTCCCTAGTTGGCCACAACTATATCTTACTCCTATCAAGGACAGTGAGGAGAGGTGGAAGGAGCATCTTCATCAATTTTTCTGGCCTTATCAGAACCCATCTATGGGTGTCGCTCTCCATAGAACAAGCGCCTATACTCATATGCACCTCCAACAACCCTAGAAAGGCGTGATGGGTATGCCAATCCTCTTTAAGCAACTCACGAAAGTCCACTATCATGGAAACAGAAACAGAAGAAACCATAACACCTATTAAAACATAGATAACTAGCACTCCACTAAAACGTGCCTCCTAATCAATCACCTAACCATTACCTCGTCCTATCACAGCTAGCACAAGCTCAATGCTAAAAGGTCCCGTTTGGCATCAAGTGGCCATTTACTCTTGTAAGCGAAATGCCATAATCATCGTAGTCAAACACCAACACGCAAGGGTAAGCTTATAAATAAATAATTAACCACAATATACCACAATGTTCCATACATCTCTGAGAAGACAATTAACGAATATACACAGCAATTTACATGATTACTGTAACACCCTAAGGGATATTACCGTAACTAGGGCTACATTTCTAAGAACGAAAAAAAAAACTTAAAAAGGTAGAAATAACATGCAAATGGTACTCATAATATAATTAGATATTATATATGAACAACACAATAAAAAAAACATACATGCCTAATACAACTCATTTATCACTCGAAGGTGTCGTACAAAATATAAAGAATACAAAGACACAACATAAACTAAGCTACGTCTTCTTGCACGTGACTTCAAGCTCTACCTGCACATGTCTTCACCTATATCCTTAGAAAGGGGAAACTTAAAGGAGTGAGACATAATGTCTTAGTGAGTGCTCTAAGGGTTCTACGACTAGGTTAGATTCTTCTACTCGGACAACCTTCATCGCTTATCTCTAATGGCTTTAGCTTCACTAGGTCTCTCAATACTCTCCATATCTATGGTCGAGTCTACACCTTTCAATAGTCAATACTTCTTGTTAACACCTCTCTTATTCTTACAACTATTATACAAGCTTACTATCTCATCCTCAACCTAAGAATTCATCCTCATTACTTATATTTTCTTACCTAAAACCTTCTTTAGTATTTAAACTCTTCATGTTTAAAATTTACTCTTCTTCCTTTTGATATTCGAAGTTGTCTCTAGGGGTCAAGTGTAAGGCTATAGACATTCTAAGACACCCTTGACACTTCCTTAACACTTACCTTGATACTTTTATTTTGTTCTCTATTACTAGTCTCATACTTTTCTATTACGCCGTATAGGAATTCACCCTTTCTCTATCTCATTCACAACTATTATTACCCAACTAAAACCCTCATAACACTATCTTAGGGTCTAGCCTTTCACATATACTTAGGGTAGCAAGGACAATCCTAATTACAAATATACGTTTATTCCACATCCTTTACCTAATAACTAGACATACATCTTATATTATTTTATAAGACAGGAACAACACACGTACATAATAAGATCACATATCCATAACTTTGACATTTCATCACAAGAAACAATTACATTTTCACATATGTACACACTACATCAATCGCTCATGAAGAAGGTCACATAGACTTCACATAGTTACAACGTAGCACACTTCAACATATCACACTACAACAAGATGCATATGCATGCTATGTTCCTAAACCACTACTCATGCACATGTGGTACTAACTTAAACTTTTTGGAAAGTAGACTAGTAGTAAATGCATAGCCATAAGAAGCGTCATTGGTACCGATGCCTTTGGCTTTCGCACCCTTAACTAGTATGATACTCCCCAGCGACTAGTTAGGGTTACCTAGCTTTGCCAGTACGCCTCGGCTCCATGGGATTAGCATAGACCATTGGAGTTTTCCCAACCAGATAACCCCCAAGGCTAGGGTTAGACAACCTCCACTAGCCAGATTCCTACATACTTTACTTATCACATAACTCAAATGTTATGATGTATGGTCACATACAATGCTTACAGCTTTTCATAGGCTTTTATTATGAAACATTGGCTCAATTTCATATCACACTCAGTTTTCTCAAGGTAAATAACAATTACACAATATAAACTCAATAAGGCATAAAAAAGATAAGCAACAATGAGTTAAAAACTACAGTTGTACACGCTTGGAAGGCCGCCCAACGGCCACTTGAAGGCCCAACTTGCCCAGTGGACCCACCCGAGGACCTAGGCTGTCCGGCAGAGCCATGCGCCTGACGGACAACATCGTTGCTCGGCACTAACGCAGAGTACAGTTTTCGAAAATAAGTCACCCAACGGCTATCTAATTCCCCTGGGTGGATCCGAGGTATGAATTTTGATTTCTTTGTCCTATTGTCTTTAGCTTTTAAATACTCCAAAACAAATAATTAAATTCTCACTCACTTCTTCTACCCTAATAATTGGTCAATCTAATTTATAAACTTTTCACTTACTACCAATCCCCTCAAAACCCATCAAAACCCTAACTTAGGCATAAAGAGGGGAAAAAGGTACATAGATAAACAAATCACAACATAAAGGACAAGGAAGGATACGGAAGAGAGCACTCACCTTTAGAGACATGCAAAGTTGAGTTTTAGGGCTTGGGTTCTCTAGTTTCTATTCTTCCTCTTTCTCTTCCTCTTCTTCTTCTTTTTCTCCTCATTCTCTCTACCTTCTTTCTTCTTCTATTTTGTGACGATTAAGCCTAATTCTCCTTCCCTATTCCCTTCTTAGAACACGTGGGTGGGTATGTAGCTTAGTGGGCTTTAGTCCTCTATTGGGCCCTAGATATTCTTTTGGGTTCTATGATAACGTTCTTACTAATTTCTAATACTAAGGTGTTAATAACAATAACAACAACAACAACAATAACAATAACAATAATAATAATAACAATAAATATAATAACAACAACAACAACAACAACAACAATAATAATAATAATAATAATAATAACTGCTACAACAACAACAATAAATATAATAACAACAGCAATAGGAACAATAATAATAATAATAATAATAATAATAATAATAAGAGATATAATAATAATATGTACATGTAGTCCCAAGTCAATATGATATGGTCATGCAATGCATGTAGACACGACTCCATGGAGATTTCCAACAACTTTGAGCGATCATCCAGACATATCCCTTAACGTGGTACATCAACAACACCATCCCGCAGGGCAAGAAGGAGGCATGTGCCTAAACCAATTGGGAGACTACTAGTATTGATCTTGGATCGACTACAACTCTGTTAGGATATGCATATGTGGGTAGTTACCAGTACGACTCAGGTTTGCAATGATCCTAGTCACTCGTGGAATTGTGCATTCGTATATCCTCAAGGATACCCTAGGTACCTCCACTAGCCATCCCAATGCTTGTCAAGCGTTCCTCAACGACTCATGCATGAATGCATCTCAACAAAATGATATTTAATCCAAGTCAGGATCCAACAACGTTCCCACTTTGATTCTCCTTTCTGTGGATTAGACATATCAACTATATGTCTGTCGCCTTTAAAGGCCAGGCCTTTCCACGAAATACTAAGCATAACCATCACCTTGTTCTCAAGGTCTTATACGACAAAATCCCTTAGGATTTCCCAACAATTATTTTTCTTAGTATTTTTGACGTTCACCAAATGTGTCGAATAATTTACGTCATTATAGTTTTATGACAATTATTAAATCGTATCTTAATCATCAAGGGTATTAAATTTATTTTAATTGCTTACACCACCTAAGGATTTAAAATTTTATGATACCTCTTCATTCCATTTTATTGGTCTTGGTATTTTTCTCTTTTAACTAGTTAATAAATTATTATTATTATTATTATAAAATTAACACCATATGTTTACGTTTTCTCAATAAAATACATATATAACTATAAACAAAAGCTTAAAGTGTGTGTGTGTGTATATATATATATATATATATATATATATATATATATATATAACATAGGCAATATAGGCACTCGGTGATTTTGCTAGTACCCATTAGCAAGTCCGTACGTCCAACTTACAAGGTGCAGTGAACCAATTTTTTTTTTCTGGCGGGTAAAGACAGATTATGAAACCAGCTTCACAGTACTAAAAAGAAAAAAATTCGCGCAGCATAAAGTCTCAAAAAGGATTAAGAAAATTTTTATTTACCTTTATAACACTACCATTAACTTAAGTAATCACTTCTCATATCAAGAAAACCAATTAAATCACTTACCATTCATGCAAAACAGTAGCTATATTACTTCAACACATCTCTTTTTCATAGTTACTATCAAAGAAATAAACCAATATAACAACACTTTAATGAAGGTAGGCAATCTCTCAACACAACTCAATCATAGTAAAAAATCCTCATCCAACAAATAGCTCATACATACAAAATCTTTTTAGTTCATCATACTTCATGATAATATGGATGATGTTAGAAGAAAATAGAGAAGAGTTATAAGCTCCGTTGCAAGTTGGTCAAGTGATAAACACTTCATGCTTTGTTTGCTCAGCCACCAAAGGGAAGGAAATTTCAAAAAAAAAACTAGAAGGGAACTAGCTCAAAGTGCTGCACAGTTTTTGGTTCAGCTGAAGCATGGTAAAGCCCCCCTTTTTTTTCTCGTTAGTGGGTATATAAAACAAGGCAAGGGAGGGTCTAAATCTAGTGGTCAATGGGAGTCTTTTGACTTATAGACTAAAGGTTGAAAAGTGATTTAATCTTTGGTTAATTCAAGAGCTTGGTTGGACGGCCAAGTAAGACTAAAAGTGGGTGGTTTGCTTTTGAACTAACTAAAAGGGTTAATTGTTTTACTAAAAATAGGATATATGGTTTAACCAAAATTGCTAAATTAAAAATTAAATTACCTTGAAATAGGTGTTAATTATCTTGAAAAAATGTGTTAATGACACATTAGGATAGGTTCATGATAAATTTCTGACTACTTGTTTAGTTACATAGTGTAATTTTACACTGATAGTGTACAATTAAATTCTAGTTCAACACGAACCTCATCTAAAATTGTCACATAAAATCATACGAGGTGTTTTAATTAAATTTTCCAATTAAACTAAATTTAAATTTTTCTCTTGTAATTAATTTCAATCACTTTTTAAATCACCGGTTAAAAACATGCAGTGTTACATTGCTACTCCAAAAAAAAAATGTTATTCACTGCATCTAAAGAATTTAAAACGTGAATATGGAGTTGTTGGATTTTTGGCAAAGTCACCAAATTTTTTTAATACCTAAGTTAGTGGCTATAAGAAAAAAAACTTGTGATGAAAAAAAATTCAACAAAAAATTTCATGATCTATAACATAATATTGAATAGTAAAGGTTTTGTTTTGAGGACTGTTATATTGAACTTTAATTACAAAGAAAAAACACTAAAGACTTAAGTTTAGGTATTAAAGTAGAAATTTGATTCAAAAAAAAAAAAAACAAACAAGGGGGAGAAGAAAAAAAAACTTATAACTGTCGATGATTTTCGAATACATACATGTTGCAATATTAGCATTCTACCAATTTAGCAAGCCTTTGGTCTTTGTGCGTAATGCCTCGTGAAATATAATAGCATGTAGCCGTTGATAATTATAGAAAGAGAAAATGTAAGAAAGTAGTGAAATTAATATGATTTTGTGATAAAAGTTGAAATAAATTAATTTTAGGTGTAAAACTAAAATCTTCGAATTTTTTATTTAATGTTATAATATTTTAAAATTTAAATGACTAAAAAAAATCATTTTCTCGATAAAAAATAATCTATTGATGAATTAAAATATTAAATTTCAGATTTAAGTATGTTAGAGGGATTTTATGAATTTTCCTCTATTCTATTAAGTAGAATTTCTCATGTATAAAAATATAAATTGTTTCAAATAAAATCCCTTTTAGTTTTCCTATCATTGTCAATATTAATTATTAAATTATTAGAAAAGATAATAAAAAAAAAGAGATTAAAAAATGGAACTCTAAAGCCCAAGTTCATAAAGTTTAATAACAAGCATTGTCCGTTAATTAATGGATAATGAGAAGTGGTTGTGGAAAATAGGGTGTGCCTCTTCACCCTATGTCGAGTTGATGTTTTTCATTGTTGTTGATAATATGTATATACATGCATGGGTCCTATTTGGGCGGTGTCACAATTAGGCACGTAAGTTGGGAGTCAGTGTATAGCTCTCAACCTAGTGTTGGAAGAAAGAGTGGGGTAGCTGTCCATACACCTTAAGGATAGGTGGACAGGCAAATCCCACATTGAGGTCAAGGTTATCACAAACCCTATACCATGGTAAGCCATTACCTACATACATTTATCTTGACGAAACCACTGCTGACTTCTACAAGATCAATTCATTGGCTCCCCAATAGTTGTGCTTTGAAGGAATCCGTGTGATTCTTGTGGCTCAGGTGCTATGTTAAGGGATGTTTCCATGATGATCGCTTGAGTTGCTAAAAGAGTCTCATGGAGGAGTGTGTGCATCAATTTTATGAATTATGTTGTACTATGTATATATATATATATATGTTTTTTTACAAATGTTGTAATCTTTTTTGATATCAACATTCTCTCCTTCTTGAAAATAATTATTGTGTTAGTTAGAACTTTGTATTTACATTTATTATAAGTTTTTGCATGTATGGTTTGTGCTTGTGATGATCTCGAACATCGTGTTCATGGGAATAGATGTTGAGACAACCTAGAGCGTCAAGATCGTTGTTGATGATGTATGTGCAATGATGTATGTGTACAGACACCATCTTTTGAGACGCCTTGACGATGATGTTGGTTTATAAGTGCCATAAGGCACAAATATTTACACTTGATGTTTTGTGATGTATGAATGGATTATTTTAGTATGTTGGATGATCGTTTTATGTTTTACACATCAGAGTTTTTGAAAGGAATTGAACGTAGTATGTCTCACTAAAAAAAATTAATTACATTCTTTTCACTTTAAAAAAAATTAAGAATATTTGTCTAGAATTAAATCTTCTACGTTGCATTAATTGTTAAGTTAACCATGTAACGACAATAGGTTGTTACAATCTGCATATTAATTTTAGTTTTAGTTGATTTTTTTTTTCTAAATATTATTAACTTACTTAATTAAAAGATTGTTAATTCATATGAAGTATGGTATTTACACGCCAATGTACAAAAGCATCAAGTTAGATTATTAATTTTTTCTAGAATTTACTCTAAAAAGTCATTGTTCCCCATATCATAAACAAAAAAAGTTGTGCAAAGTCGTATAGAAAAACAAATTGAAATATAAATATAAATACAAATTTAAAGAGTGGAACACTATAAATTAAATATGAAACTAAAGCAATGAAATAATAAAACAAAAATATAAACAATGATACACACATTACACGTAAAATTGTTTTTGACCAATAAAATTGGTTAAAGCCTCTGACTTTAATCTTATTAATTAATTCCTTAAGTATTGTCTTAAGAAAATAATTAGTAAAAACATTTTCAAAAATAAAAATAATAAAGGTTTCTCTCTATACTCAGTTAACTTAAGGGAATTTATTAATTATTATTAAAAAAATATAAAGGTGATAATAGATACAAAACCTAATTAAAAATATAGTAGTGAATAAAAAATGTCGATAAAAAAAAAAACGCTCCAAACATGTGCTTTTGAATAAACAGATAAGAACATAAATGAGATTTATTAATTTAGAAAAGGAACAAAACTGTTTGGCCGAAAAAATTGTTTAAAGCCCCTAACTTTATCTTAAGAATCCAATGGCAGCGGGGAATTAGTTAATGAAGGACCAACTGAAATGCTTTAAGTTGTTACTCTATGTTGGTTAAAGGTTACATAGAACTAAACTGGTACAATACATAAATAAGACTTTATAAATTTAAAAAGGGAACGAAATTGTTTCTGAGCAATAAAATTGGTTAAAGCCCGGTTTTAATTTTATTAATTCCTTAAGTATTGTCTTGAGAAAATAATTAGTAAAAACATTTCAAAAAATAAAAAAATAAAGGTTTAAGTAAATACTTAGTTAACTTTAAGGAAATTCAACTATTATTAAAAAATATAAAGGTTATAATAGATAGTAAAACTGAATTAAATATATAGTAGTAAATAAAAAATATAGTGTTTCTCTCCATACTTTAACGAAATTCAATTATTATTGAAAAAATATATATGTAAAGGTTTCTCTCTATACTATAAGGAAGTTCAATTATTATTAGGCAGTTAATCTCTCGGCCTGATTCTAAATTTAACAGCATGCCTACCTGAACGTGCATGACAATCCATTTTGAATGTACACAAAGTGTTGCCATAATTTGGCCCACAAAGAGTCCATCGTATCTGAGTAGCACTATGATTTCAATGTGAACAAGAAAATGGGTTTTGCTGGGATGGCTACCGAGAAACAGAAAGAGGAAAAGCAATGACAGTATTAAAAATGAAAGAAGAGATGTTGAAACTTGGAACTTGATGAAAGGGGAAGAAACAATGGCGATTCCACATGAACCTCTGCGACCAGTGGTCCAGTGGAGTAGCAACCTTGTACGATGAACGATGAAAGTGGAGTGACAACATTTGGGTCTTAGGAAAGGAAACTTTAGAACCTCTCAAAGGAGGGAAGGACTCCAATTTTTGCTTTTTAGGCCTGAATAATTTTTAGAATACAGATTTTTTTTTTTAATTTTTTATGTATTTAGAGTTGTCCTTAGCCGACTCTATGACAACATATATTTTTAAAAAAATAAAAATGAAAAGTGACGGCTTCAACCGACACTACAACAAAATATATTTAAAAAAAAAATTACAACTATGTAGTGACGGTTGGTACTGACACTAACAATAAAAATTATTTTTTTCATGATAACAGTCACAAATATTTTCTTTTGAAAAAAATAATTTAAATATGATAGTGTCAGTTTAGATTCGGCTTGGCCAACTCTATGTGTGACGACCATATGGCCGTCTCTTTACATCTGACGCTAAATTTATATTTTCTAGTAGTGAAGTATTATGAGCTGGATGGTAAAGGCCCCGAGGGGTTGTCAACTTGGCCTTGGGGGTTGCTTGGTAGGAAAACCCCAATGACTCGTACTGATCCTATGATGTCGGGGCATACTGTGTAAAGCTTAGCAACCTTAACTAGTCACCTAAGGACATCAAGCTAATGTTGAGTGCTTAGTTGGAAGTAACCATAAAGGGTTGCACTCTTTTGACCCTAAGCATGTACTCTTAGGCTAGTTTCCAATGATAGTATTAGTACCACATACATATGGAGTAGGGATAGAAGAACATTGGATTCACATGTACATCCTACTAATGATATGATTATTGTTTCTGATGGTTTACTACAGAGTGAATTACATTTTCTATGTTTTGTGTATAAATTGTGATATCTTAAGAATAACATGAATGTTTATGTGCCTTAGATGCCATGATTAACTGTTGGAGATGCCAATGCCTAGTATATGTGTTCTATATGGTGTTGCAGTGTCCTTGGGGCACTCATTATGACCGTGGCCTCATTAGTTTAAGTTTAATATTTTTAGATTAAGGAAAGTTGGGAGCAATAAGAAAAGAAGCATTCGACATAACTTATAATTAATAACCCCTTGTGTGAGGCCTAGTTGTGATGCTGAGGATTATTATTAAGTTTTGTAAGTTATCTTGGATACTGATGTATTAAAGTGTTTATATTTTATTTAAGAACCATTTGGGTTTTATTTTAAAAAGTTTACATTTTTGTAAATGAAAGTACGTGTGAAAGGTAATGTCCCTTTTAGGTGTTACAAAGCTAACATATTTTAAAAAATAAAATTATTAGTATAGGGAAACATATATACTCAAAGTCACAATAAGGGATGAATATGTTAAAGTATTTGAGAAAATATTGAAAGATAATATGTTTAGTGCTCCTAAACAAAATGTTGCAATTTTCACATAAACCATAATTAAAGAATTTCGAGGTAAGATACTTTATTACCATATTTCAATTAAAAGGTTGGTTTAAAATAATAAAAAAAACATTTAGTTTTAAACAATGATATATAATTATACTAGTGTAATAACCTGTACCCTGCATGGGTGTTAAGTTTACAATCTAACTTTTTATATTATTATAATTTTATTGTATTTCTAAATTATTTTTAATTTATTTAAATATATGTTAGTATATATATATATATAAAATTAAAAAGCATATTAAAATAATTATAAATATTGATATATATATATATATATATATATATATTTAAATAATTTTATATTCACACATGTCTTTTTCGATTTTAATTTATACAAACATTTATTTTAAAAAATATTTTTTTTATAAATATATTCTCATTTATATATAAAATAGGTATATACATTCCTATAACCCACTAGGGTTGGCCTAATGGGGGGTAGGGGTAATTTGCACAAGGTCTTATGTTCGAACTTTGTTGTTGTCATTGTACCAAAAACAAAAGGTACATACATAATTTTAATTAAAAATATTAATAATGAAAAACATTATAAATTATATTTTGTAATTATTAGTTCTATCTTTAAAAAATATATATTTTCATTATAAATGATAAATTACAATAAAAAATAATGATGAATATAAAGATAATATGATGTTTTCATAATCATTTTGTTCATCTTATTTTGTTTAGACTAATAACAACCAAGATACTCATAATTTTTTTCTATAGTGATTTCATGTTGGTTTAGTTCATTTCCAACTCCACTTTAATGTAATATTTTCATTTTTATGTATAGAAAATAATTAGGTCATTTAAA
The DNA here is from genome assembly GCA_004329165.1 of Spatholobus suberectus. Taxonomy (NCBI): domain Eukaryota; kingdom Viridiplantae; phylum Streptophyta; class Magnoliopsida; order Fabales; family Fabaceae; genus Spatholobus; species Spatholobus suberectus. The sequence goes on along the minus strand of QUWT01000022.1, from coordinate 258,749 downwards.
TATACTGGTTATGATTCAATTTTTGATCATATGCATGAAAAGTAAAACTTAGTAGACACATGCTTAATATGTATCATTATTAGATACAACCAATAATGAAATAACATATCATTAAAATTTTGAAACAAAGAGAAAAAAAAAAGAATTCACCAATACTTGTGAATTTGGATGGGTATTGATGTCTCGATGAATATGTTTTAAATAAGTGTACAAATAAAAATCACTTAATCACATACTTAAAACTATCATTTTTTTTTTATGGTTTGGGGTTTATTTTGTTTTTAATTGATGATTTATCATTCAACATTATCTCCATAAAATTAAAAAGTTAAAGAAAAAAAAATCCTAAAATTGGCTTTGTAAGGGTAAGGACACATAAGGCTTGGAGAACCATTGGAGGAATTCATCTTGTTCCTTAATTAATAGCTTGACATTGAAAAATGATCCTTTTATAGTGAGGCTGTGACAAAGTTGTCTTACCATTAATTTTAATTGAGTTTTTACTTAGTACTATTTTATATGATGACAACAAAGTGGTAGTCAAAGTTCAACAGTTAGATGTGCTTTGCATGAATATTAAAATTACAATATATAGTTTTTTATATTATTTGATTTTTTAATGTATTTCTCTTTAAATTTTGCTAAAATATATGTTAGAATATGTGTGTGTGTGATTATGAATATTGAAATATATTCAAATAATTTTGTATTAACAAATATCTCATACCATTCTAATATAAACATATCTTTTAAAAAATATTAATTTTACAAATATATTTGTATTTGTATATAACTTTATGTGTGTTTGTGTGTGCATGTGTATAATTTGATATTAATAATATAAATTATTTTAAATATCATTTTGTAATTATTAATTTTCCTATAAAAAAATGTGTTTCCATCACAAAGAAATAAGTGAATAATAAAAAAAATGTGTGGACATTTTAAAAAATGTGTGATTATTAATTTTTAACTCTACTAAATTTTTTTTGTTAGTACGTATAAATATTAACACACACACACGCACAGATATATAATTGAATAGTTATAATTATATTTGCATGCTTATTTTTTTCTTTTTTACAAAAAAAAAAACCTAATAAGAATAAATTTTATATAAATATATTAAAATTTTCTATATTTGACGTGAAAAGGATGCTCAAAAGAACTATGCAGTATATAGAGGATATGTTGCAACCTTTTTGGAAATGTTGAATCTCATCTTACAATACTATAGGAAGATTTGCTCTTACAAAAAGACAAAAAAGGTGCAGGAATGAGAAGAGAATATAAGTGTGGATAAAATGGTAATTTAATTATTGCAACATTATAAAAAATCTTGATTTCATTATGTATTCTTTCCAAGGCTTTACTTCTTGTTTATAAATAGAAGTGTGATGAAATGTATTGGTGATGATAGTGGATAACAACAAAAATGGAAAATGAATTTGGGTCAATGATATAAATATTTTTTCTTTAGGGGAAAAATGTATAAATATACAAAAAATTTGCTGCAACTGACTATTACAGGTTTTGGGGCATGTGATTATTGTGGTCACATTTTAGCATGGGTACTCCACGCTAAACATCACCAAACTTTTAATCAGTGGACAGCCTAAACCCTCACCCTCATGTTTTTGATGCTGCATTTAGCAGATACATTTAACAATACAAGGTTGACCCACTATGTTATTATTATTAGTGAAGTGACCCGTGTGATGAACATTAATGTTAGTATGTTTTAAAATTTTGAAGTTGTTATTTCAATTTATGTTACATTACATAATATTGGAGAGTTATAAAACATAAAATTTGAAGTAATGATTACAAATAACTAACTTAATTCAAGTTTTGGAAAATTTCTTAATACACCATAGTTGAAAGTAAAACAAATACATAACAAAATCAAAATATGACTTAAATATGTTCCAATCAAAGATACTTTTGGGACATGGGGTGACTTAATTGCTGCATTTTTTACAATAAAATATTTTGTCAATCTCTTTTAGTTTCCTTATACACTTTAAGCGCGAATCATACTCTTATCCCTTCTCAGTGTCAATCTTAATAATTTGGGCAAAAACAACACCAATTCCACGCTGGTACCAAAAAAAGTCATCATAATATCGAAGCCTTAAGTATAGAAACAATGACAACAGAATTGACTTTAGTTTTTTAACAAAAAAATTGAATTATATATGAAATTTAATTTTAATAAGAAGAACAAAAGTAACATAAAAACTTAATAATAGAAAAATTGAATTTGGTTTATTTGAAGCATCTTTTTATTCTTACATGATACTTAAGTATTTCAACTAAATAGTTTATATACATTTGTTGCCTCAATAACTTCATCTATACTCATTCTCCTTAATTTGAAGAAAATCTTCTTCCAAAGGAATTAAAGTATACACTAACATCTGACTCAGGACTTGGCTTATAGCACTATCACTAACATTTATTCTAAAACTTAAAACTAAAAATAAGAAATATAAAGAATAATCTTTTATGAACACATTGTACAAAATAAAGAACACTAATAAGGCAATGAGAATAAAGGGAACATACTTTTCCTTATAACAACAACCTCAATTAAATGAGGATTAAACAACAATTTGGTTCCGTTATAAGCATTGGATATGCCAAGTGTCCTTGAGGCAAAATTCTATGTTAAATGAAGGAAGGAAAAAAATGGAATTGCAAGTTAAAATCTAATTAATTCATAAAATAGATTTCATAGTTTAAACGTTTTCATTTTGCATATTTGAATAATCATAATATATAGGTGCAGAATCAAAAGTTTTTTCGTTCAGAAACTTGACCACTTTATCAAACATACTCATTACATAAAGTACAAACAATTCTTTCATTCCTATATTAAAGTGTGACATAAAGCGCCAATTATTTACTACTAATTAGCATACAAAGTACACCTAAGTATTCAAAAATTTAAAACAATCAAGAAAAGTTAAGCCAACATTTTGATTAAGTCAACACTTTCTGATTTATAACTTGTACTACTAAAATTGGAAAAAAATATTAAATTATTCACTGTAAATTTTCAAGAACCACATAAATATGTTTCCTCTTTTTCCCATTATTTTTGGTGCCTCTCAAATTATTCTTTTTAATCATATCGCCAATCACATCTAATTTAATAAAAAAAGTAAAAATCTAGCAAAAATTGTGTACTATTAAAAAATCCAAAGAATTTGTTGACATACCATTTAATAATTTAATTACGATTTAACAAATTATGTGACAATTACAATATACATAAGAATTTAAGTAAAACATTATGAAAAAAAATAATTGGAATGATATTATTATAATAATAATAATGATGATGATGATGATTATAATAATAATAGGTTAGAATAAATGTTAAAATTCAAATTCAAATACACAATAAATGGAAAGATATAACATTATATGATATATTACAATACATATAAGAATTTAAGTAAAAAAAAAGAATGAAAAAAATAATTGGAGCACGAATAATAATACTTTAGAATAATTGTTGAAATTCAAATTCACACACAATAAATGAGAAGATAAAACAAATTCGTGACAAATTCAATACATATAAGAATTTAAGTAAAAAATACTGAAAAAATAATTGGAACAAAAATAATAATAATAATAATAATAATAATAATAGGTCAGAAAATGTTAACATTCAAATTCAAATATACAATAAATGATAAGATATAATAGATTATGTGACAGATTACAATACATACAAGAATTTAAGTAAAAATTAATGAAAAAATAATTGGAATAGGAATAATAATATGTTAGAATAAATGTTGAAATTCAAATTCAAATACACAATAAATAAAAAGATAAAACAGGTTATGTGACATATTACAATACATATAAGAATTTATGTAAAATAAAACAATGGGATGGGAATAATAATAAGTCATAATAAATGTTAAAATTCAAATTCAAATACACAATAAATAGAAAGAATAAATAAAAAGATATAATAGATTATTTGACAGGTTACAATAATATAAGAATTGAAGTAAAAAATAATGAAAAAATAATTGGAACGAAAATAATAATAAGTCAGAATAAATATTAAAATTCAAATACACAATATAAATGGAAAGAATAAATAGAAAGATGTAATAGATTATGAGATAGATTATGGCAACATCTCAATCCTTAGAGATAAATTGGCTATTTGTTCCAAAATTAGTGCAATTAGGCAGTTGGTCAAAACCCTTAATTGCCTAAATCATTTAATTACAAAATCATCCTTATTTTGAGAAAAATAGAAAAAAATTACTGTAAAAAAATAGTGCTTAATTGTATAAGATTTTCCTGCCTATACTTCTTTACTTTTATTAATATAAAGATTTGGATTAAATGCATATTTAACAAAACAAAATTTTGAATACAAAAAAATATATAATTATGAAGAAATTTTAAATAATTTTTAACTTTGCACATATATTTTATTTTTTATGTAGGATAAAAACAATAATAACCACAAAATACCAACAAATTTATAGTTAAGCTTATAATTTAACCAATACTAACAAAATTACAATGAAATTTTTCATAGAGAATGGGTTAATCGAATGTGACATTCTCTTAATCCAAAGGTTTTAGGACACACGTTACAACTTGATGTCTCAAAAACCCCTTTCCAAGGTAAAAACATAATAATAATAAAAAATAAAATATTATAAAACAATAAATTAAAATATTTAAAAGATTGACTTGTGTATAACACCCTTGTTAATTTCATCTCTAGGGCGTATGAATTGTGACAACTCAAAAATCCTAAAATTTAATAAAATTAAATCAACACACAAATTTTTACAAGAATTACGCAACTTTGAGTTCTTCATTGCACTTAGAGATAAGTAGGAGCATGAGACCACTTCTGTTCCAAAAAAATTAATCATTATCAAAATAAAATAAAAATATATAGTCAAATAAATAAAATCTTTTTTTGTTGTAATAATTCTCAATTATTTAAAGGGGACAAATATTTTGTAAGTCATTAATAATTTGCTTAATTAGTTAAAGTTAATTATTTTTTAACGAATGTTGTAAAGTGTTAATATTTTCCCTATGTGTAATCCACTTTTGAATCCAAATTTGATTTTCGAAAACTTTTTTGTTTGAAAAATGTTTTTTCCTTCCAATTTTTGCCAAAAATTAAATCTTGGTGACAACTTTTTATTTTTAAAGTTTTTTTGTCATCCCAACGTGACCTGGTTGCCACATTTGGTTATAAATTTTGTTAGATCCTTATCTTATTATTTTCATTGAAATTTTTTTATTCCTTCATGGTCAAGACTATAAGTAATATATATATATATATATATATATATATATATATATATTTACTACTTTGATCTTCTTTCAGAATATTGAGCAAGAGAAGAAGCCCAAAATGATCTTCTATGATCGTTCAACTGCATCACTTAACCTAAGAATTTTATTGACTGGATCAAATGGTATAGGAAATTTGGCTTCATCTATGATCTTTGAGCTCCAATTTTATGTGCTATAGAGATTTTATGTGAAGTAGTTTTAATCCTAGAAATTATCCTTTGCATCTATGCAAGGGTTCTGCACCTGGTTTTTCAAACTAGCCAAAGTTGGGGGGGGCGGGGGGGGGGGGGGGGGGGGGGGGGGGGGACTTTATTGATTGCCAAGCAAATATTAAGTTTGTTAATGTCATTTTTGTTTACTTATTTATTTTATTTTCTTTAAATTGAGCCACCGAAACACATAGTGACAAAAGGAAAAAAATAGGATCAATTCAATTTGGGCTAAGTAAACCATTCTTAATTAGAAGAAAGAAATCAATGTAGAGGTGCAGATTATACAGCACATAACAACTAGGAAAAAAATACAATAAAAAAAAAAAAGATAAAAGATACGAAGAGAAATTCTCCTGCTGTGTCATGATCCCTGTTCAGTAAGCTCCTATCTGCATTCTATGAAAAATTGAAAAATGGTTCTGTTAAAAGATGACACAAATTTCAAGAAATTACAAGAAAAGAAAATATTAGAACCTAAGACCGTTGGCTAGAGAATGCTTTTAGTAGTAGATAACTCCAGAACTAAATTTGCTTGTAAATGCTAGAAAGTAGCATTCATTTAAGAGGAGTGTTAGGAACGCAATCTGTAATACATTCAAACACACTATTTTATTGGTTAAAATTTGTTAAAAATTACAAATCAAGAGAAAGCTTCATTAAATAAGATGTGAGATCTATCAAATTTGGTAATTTTTAATAAATTTTAACCAATAAAAAAGAGTGTGTTTCTAACATTTTTCATTCATAAAATATGGAAACCTACAAGCTGTAAGCAGGTGCATCTGTGCTATATATATAGTTGCACAGGATCACGACTAGGTATGAGAGAAAAAAATCAATACAAAGCATGTCTACAAGTGATATGTGCTACACGGCTACACACAATTTCACTTCTAAAAGAAACTCACTAAGCCTCTCTCCTAAAGCCATGCCAATCACTAATCAAGAGCTAACCTTTTTTCATTCTTCAAATACTAACAGGTTCACCGCCAAAGCATCAATAAAAAAAAACATAATAGGCAAGTATGTAAAGTGAGGCGATAAAGAGGCTGTAATTCACCATCCTCGGAGCGTCAAGAAGTACAGGGCGAAAAAAGACTTCTCTTGCCCATGTGAAGACTAAAATAAAAAAGGCCACTCTAAAAATCACTTTGTGCACTGTCTTGTTCATATGTACATATCAGCTTCAAATCTACCATCATCCAAACATAATCTGTTACTTCATGAGGATAGTATCCAAACATACATAATCTGTTCCTTCATTAGGACAGTTTAAATAGTATATTTAACTGACATAAGTTTTTCATAGTGGGAATCAAGTTGCTTCAAGAGTAACTCTTGGTAGAGTTACTCCACTCAATAACTCTTAAATTAAAAGATTTTATTGAGTAGATCAAGTCTACAAATTTTTATAAAGTTTGAAAACTATTTGATACTTCATTAGATAAATTCAAATTAACATATAATATACTTTTTTAAAGTATAAGGAAATGTCACCTATAAGATTAAATAGATACAAATGTTTAATTTACTTAAAATTTGGTGTGCATGATCACTAAAATAATATCAAAATATTCAATGGTTAGACTATTGAAATTAAGAACTTCGGTACATCTAGCATTTCCATTAACATAATCAACTGTGTTCTGCTTAAAAGAACCACAACATTCTCTGTCACATACAGAATGTTTTATAGCAAGAGCAGCACCATATGAATAAGTCAGGTCCCAACATTCTACCACTACTTACAATATTCTTATATGCTTATTCACCACGAAACAACCCAAAGCCTATCTCTAATTAGGTATCCACTCTACAAAAACTCTCACTGTTTGTAACAAACATAAAAACACTAATCTAGCAGCAATTTTCAAAACTGATAAAATCAGCATATTCATCTCAATGGTTACCTCACCTATCCCAATTCAAGTTCATGATTAAACAGTTAAATTGGAGGTATATTCAATCATTCAAAACCCATCAGTAATTAATTCGCTTAAAAACGCAAACACACACTCAAATAGTATAACATATATGACAGGCAAACACTAAAATCGAAAAGCTGTAGGAGAGGGGAAGAAGTTGAAATCGAGAGAGGGAGAAGCTAAAATAGAGACCTGCTGAAAGTAATTAGTGTGCATGACAACAAGAATACAGAACAAGGTTTGTTTTTTTTGATGATCTTGAAAAAAAATGCCCTCAGCCTCAAAGGGAGTATGTTTCTCTTAAATAGCCAAATTGGTTTGAATCACTCCACCACTTTTTTTTTAGGCACGATTGAATTAGTCCAATCACAAATACCAATAGGAATAGTAAAAATCAATGGAACTTTTTAGTTCTTGTTGTTTCTGTCTCGCATATTTGGTGCCCATAATGGTTAAATACAGGTGGATGCTCTCCAAGAAGCTGGGATCACCCTACAGGCAGCACAATCCCATTGACTAAGATGCTTCTAAAACTTTCAAGGAATGGAAATTACATAATATTCAACTTTTAAAAACTAAGTCCTTAAACCAACTAGGCAATTTGGTTTCTCGTTTGGACCTCGTAGTGACTTGGGCCTGCTTCAAGTCTGTATTTGTGATCTAGCGCAGATCTCGAATAAGATTATCCTGTGTTTGTGTCAAGCTTCATCTCCACTATATATATATATATATATATATATATATTAATTGATCAATAGTTGTGCAATTAATTAACTTCCTGTTTGTTTGTAAAAATATTTTTTTAGTTTTTATTACAAAAAATGTTATATTGTTTTCATTTTTTCTTTTCTGATTTCAAAAGTTCATATCGAAAATAATGAAAATTTCTTTTTATTGTTTTCTATTTTTATTTTTGTTTTCACTATTTTCTATACATATTTTCAAAAACAAAATAAAAATAAAAAACGTTTTCTTAAATCAACAACTCCTAAATTTCTCACTTAAGAGTGTGTTTTTTAAGAACTTTAAGGGTTTTTTTTAACTAGCTAAAAAATTTATTTGATCATTTTAGTAATGTTTAATAAAAAAAATTATTTTAATAATTTGTAGCATTTTGTAATATGCTACCTTAAATAGTGTTTTAACTTTTAACTTCTAGTTTCTTATATTTTGTTTTCTTTTTACTTTTAAATATTTATTAAATTTAATGTTACCTTTTTTACATAAATTAAGTTTTATTATTCCTTTTTAAATATTTTTATATTATATTTTTTTTTTAACTGTATACTATCTACCTTGTTTATTTTATTATTTTTGGATTATACTTCAGAATATTAATAATAAATTAGTATGGTAATACTAATACACAACGATATTTAAAAGTGTACAATAGTGTTATCATATTAATCAACATAATAAAAAATATATGTTTGCTTAAGTTATGTGATTTTACATTTATCATTTACTTCAACATATAATTTTATTAAATACTTATAATTTAATAAGTTAATTGAACAACTTTCAACTAACAATTTTCAGTTCAACTACCTTTACCAATCATAATCTAAGTGGCTACTTTAAAATCCAAGATGTCAATAGTTATGTTAAAAAACTTGTCAACCTTTAAAAATTCTCCATTTTTTTTCAATTAGTGTTATGTTGACAATATTATTGTAATATGGGGACATTTTATTTAGATTTTTTTTCACTTTTTGCACGTGCACTATTCTAATTACGAGTAAAATTTATCTAAAATCATATTTTATTGTTATTCAACAATTATTGTTAGATTTTCTTTATTTTTTTAAAAAATGTTAAACAATAAAAATAGTATGTATTATATATTTAATCATTTAAAGTAGAAAATATTTAATATTTTTTGGTATTGATAAATGTTTATATTTTTATTAATAAATGTTTTTTTGAATATTAAGGAAAAAATAAAATCAAAATAAAATGTATAACTCTCTAGTCATTAATTCCTTGAGAACATAATCAAAATTTGAGATTTTAATTTGTGTGTGTGTGTGTGTGACATTTTAATTTAGTTATATAATTTGAATTTGTATGTGTTTGTGTGTGTGTAACAGCTCTCATAACTATTCTTGCTATGTGTCAAGCGGGTGGTGCATATATGCGATGATTCTATGTGGGTGTGTCTCTTGCATTGCTCCTATGCATGTAAGTGTGCGTAGTAGTGCATATCACACCCTACCCACATGTTAGAAGGCTATAAAATCCTAGTATTGGGCCTAGATCTTTTGCATTTGTGGGCTTTATCAACCCACTTGGACGATCCATGGTATAATGGTTGACTATATCTCGGCCACCCTTAAAGACTCGACCATTCCCTATGACTCGACTCTACTTTGTATCTCGATCAACCTAGCTACCTGGCTAGAAGATCCATGTATAAATACACAACTTTCGCTTCATTGTATGATATATAATTATATTAATTATAAGATAATAATTATATATATTAATGAGAAAAAATGATATGCATTGACAATGTAATTTTTTTTTTTACTGTTATCCAATCACAAGCCATCATATATGGTAAGTTTGTTAACTTTGATAATAATCATCCTAAAAGTCACATTAAAGCTTATTTTTAGTTGGTTGACAATACAAAATCTTTTTTACACTAATGACGTATATCCATTTAACTCGATATTAATTACTTAAATATGTATGCCTTTGTAATATGGTATTAACATAATTTATATAAAATTTTAATTATTATAAATATAGATATCAAAGTATAGATATAATTTTTTTAGCCAATGCACTATAAAAATTATTTAAATATCATAAAACAAAAGATTTATCTGTAATAACTAAGATGCCATCTTACAACATTATTCTGTAAAATACACATTAAAATTCTAAAACATGCATAAAATTATAAATTTCTCCATTAATAAATTTATGATAAATAAATAAATCTTTCTTAATAAACACTTGTATTTAATTATTATTTTATATAAAATGTTATTCCAATGCAAAAATATTTAAATTCAAAAAATATATTTAAATAAACTTAATTATATAAATTAATCAATTATAAATCAATTTACAAAAAATAAATCATATTTCAACCATTTATATTAAACTAACTATTACATATAATGCATACGTATAGTAGTCGTGCAAGAATATATATATATATATATATATATATATATATATATATATATATATATATATATATATATATATATATAGTGGAATACATGTCAATAAAATAAATTTACAAAGTATAAATAAGTAATCAAAGATGCTGCTAATAAGATTTTCTCTATATATAAATTAGAATCCTAATCTTAATATATATATATATATATATAAGTACGGTATTTGAAACAATTTTTTCCACTCAAAATTAGAGTAATTTGGTCATTAAACCATTTGGCAATTAAGGATATTATATTTATATGTTATTTATTTTTATTCATTTATTTACTGCAACTATTTATTTTCTTTATGCTTCTGTTATGTTTAACAAGGCATTTCAGTTAGCTTCTAGCTTTTTTTACAAGCTGAAAAGCTTGTTTGATTTTATAGGTAGTGTTTGGTAAATAAATTTTTTTAGTAGCTTGTAGCGTTTTTTAAGAATTTACTTCAAGTGGTGTTTTTTAAAACACTAGCATTTAACTTCTAGCTTTTTATATTTATTCTCTTTTTACACCTAAAATATTATTAAGTTTTCTTTTTATCTTTTTTAAATAAGGTAAGATTTTATTATTATTATTTTTCACTAATTTATGCATCTAAAGCAAAAATCCACTGACTAGTCATTACCCTTCTTGCTCTAGGCAATACTATTTTTAATTTTTTGTTGATTATTTTCTTGATATTCCTTTTACATTTCTAATACAATGTTAATGAAATTGTTATCACACCCCATCATCAACATTTTTTTCTCTCGTAGCATTCAATTCATTCACTACCCTTTCTCTCTCTCTTATAACATTTTTTCAATCATTATTTGTTCCATTATTTCTAAGATATTTTAAGTTTAATATTTTAAGATAGTATAAGATTAATAATAGAATATATAATATGAAAAAATATAATAATTAAAACTAGAAAATGTAATTAAAATAATTGAACATTAAATAAAAAATTACAAGAGTTTAAAATTAATTAAAAAATTAAATTTATAAATATCCCAAAATATATTTTTATAAATGAAATAAATTAATATTTATATAAAAATATCATACAAACATGTCCATTTTTGTCAATTTATATTTATCAGTTACTCCAACATATAATTTTATCAAACATTAATAATTTAATAAGCTAGCTTAATTGCTTTCAGTTCCTAACTAGCTTTTCAGTTTCTAACTAGCTTTTCCGCTAATTTTGCCAAACATAGCCTTATTTGTTTAAAGTGTTGAGCATTTAGAAGTGCATGCTCATAGTATCCATATATTTCTCTAATAGGCAACATGGCAACTGAAAACGACCATTTTCTCTTTTTTTTTTTTAATACATTTTATGTATAGTTAATAAGGAGACAAAAATACAGCTCATGGTCATTAGATTTAGGAAAATCATACTACCATATTGTTGCAATTTTAAATTTTGAAAAATCATTCTCCTACTTGGCAGTTGCAAGCAAATGATGCCAGCAAGAAAAATAATTGAAGAAATTATTATTTAGACAATTTAACATATTTACTTGCAACATGTGCGATAATATTTATATTTAGAGAAATTATTACCTAAATTTTTAATGTTATTGTTTTTATTCCAATGTTGTTAGCCTTTAATGATATACTTTATAATTAGTTGATGGTTTGAAAAAATTTTAAGGATGGGAAGTAAAATTAATATATCATTAATTTTATATAATTTTGTCAAATTAAAACATAAAAATTAAAAAGAGTAAAAGAATAAATGAAAAACTATAATTTTGTCAAATTAAAAGAAACAACCGAAAATTAAAAGACTAAAAAATAAATTAAAAAACGATGGTTATTAAGTCATTTTTTACTTTTTTATTTTCTTTTTAATACATTAAAATATACACACTACAAAAAAGTTTGCAATTTCTGGCAGTCAAATGTGCATTTTTTGGCGGTTAAAAACAGCTAGAAATGTTATTTTTGGCAATTGAAGTAACCGCCGGTTCCACATGAGCCAACAACAGTTTTTGGCAAAAAATATTTGACCACTGGTATTTTTGCCAAAACATGATAATCATTTACTGGCAGTTAAAAACCAACAGAAATTGCATTCACAATCTTTTTATTTTACCATTTATTTGCAGTTAAAAACTGCCAAAAATACATCTCAATCTATTTTTATTTAGCATTTTCTGGCAGTTAAAAACCGCCAGAAATTGCATTCTCATTCTATTTTAATATAGCATTTACTAACACCCTTTAACCACCACAAAGTGATCATAAAATAATTTTTGGAATAAGCATTTTAAACTTGTTTACAAAAGTATCATTGAGGATTAATACAAATAAAAAGACACTCAAATTTTAGTGTTAATGTACCATAGGGTACCAATTATTAGCCAAGCCCAAAGAAATGGATAGAGAAACATCAATGATCGGGTACAGTAATTAGCAAAACAACAGTAAAATGCTTATTTATACAAGTTCACAGGTTTGCAATTAATAAACAGCCAGCTTTATCTACTGTCGAAGTCTTATGTACAAATTAAAAAAAAAAATCATTAGTGAATCTTTCACCAAAATCAGGAAGAGTGTGTGTGTATGTCCATACCATGAGAGAGACATTGACATCAGTTAATTAAAATAGGAATAACCTTGGTCCACGGTGGTATGGGGCAAGAGAAACCCATTCTTGTTTCCTGCAAACTGATAGAAAGGTAAATTAATTAGGTCCAATAAAATGATAACGAATATTGAATAATGCAAACCAAAATCACCAACCTGTTCAGTAACACAAGATTAAGATATTGTCTAGCTTAACAGAGACAATGCTAGAAATCCTGCAATCATGAAAAAAATATGAATTTAAGTAATCATTCTTAGTAAAACATTAATAATTACCTTAATGCCTCCATGTGTGGCAATAGTAGAGACAATAAATCTATGAAGGGAACTAGTAGACCATAACGCATTGCTAGAAAACAGAGAAGCCTGCGACTTCCCTTTTTTGGAATTTTCCAGAGTTATAAAGGAATCCTTAAAAATCCAGAATTAGAAAATTTATATCTTGTTATGAAACTTTATCACTAATTAAAGGTCAATGACCCATCCAAAGGATCTTTGCCACCCCATGCTATTAGAATCAAACACTGAGAGAAGAGAAATTACATATTATTTATGTTTGTAGGATTTCATTATCTCAACCTTACATTCCCTGTTTTGTGGAGATGAAATTGACTGTTAACATAGAGGAATACCTGGCAAAGAATGTTCCTCATATATTCTTTTGTGGAGATAGTTTTATAGAAGAATTTGCCTACAGTAGTATCCCTACAACATAAGCCATGATAATTTGTAAATCCTTTGCTCAAGGCTGAAATCTCTGAAATACAGATAAAAAAAACTTTTGTTTCATTTTTACCTAAGCAATCTCTGGAATGATCTGATGAAAGGTCTTTCATACCAAGTTTACTTCTTTATATGAAGCATACACCCAGTGGGATTGTGCAAGAACTGAAATATTATTCCTCCAGTGGTCATTACAATGAAGTAAACCCCCAATTACTTTGTGGCAATCAAAATAACAGCAGAACCAAACAAACATCACCTAGATACAACATGCAGAGCATATACCAAAATAAAACTATGGAGGTTGTGACTCTACTTGATAGAATTTATTCAAGTTCTTTGTGACCGTCCATCAGACCCAGATGCTGAGGAATTATCACCGTCAAAATCTGCAATAATAAAACACAAAAGGTTAAGAACTATTTAGTGATTTCCTAAAGAAACACAAAAGGTTCTTGAGAAAAATAATAATAATAAATCTTATGAGTCCAAATTGAAGTCACAGAATTGCAGAGCACATAGTTTGATGATAGGTGGGAAGATAGAGGAACGTTTCTGTGATTATCAGCCTGAATTCCTTCAAAAATTAATAAAAATAACGTGCAACAGAGGATAAAATTATACTGCCAAAGCCATATTCCAATCTTGTAATCTAATACTCTCCAAAGTTGACCTCTCAAGCTCCCAAGTAATTATGAAACCTTTACAAGTTAATTTAGGCAAATAGTTAATTTGTCACATTAAACAGAAGGCTACAGAGTAAAGCACCTTTGATTTCACATGAAGCTGGAATTGTATGGATGCTTTTGGAATCAAAGCCTCATTTTTAACATTGTTTTTTTCTTTGCCTGCACCTTGCAAGCACAAAGCTGAAGGCAAACTCATTTAAGAGCCATATGAAATCAGTAGTAGTAAAAAAGATTTTTCTTTAAAAGAAATTGATGCAGAAATAGTAATTAGTAAATGGATTAAAAAATGTCAGAATAGAGAATGATAAAAATTTGGTCAAGAAAAACAAACCTCTGAACCTTTCCCTTTTCTTTGTATGATTGATCATAGAAATAATATAAATTGGCAAAAAGACTGAATGTCAACTTTCAATGCCTTCAATCAAAATGATCAAATGCCACTGACTATGAACAATTAAAAATAAAAATCAAAAGTGAAAATGAGAAACGAGATAACACACCACTAATATTTAAACTGAGAATTCAGCCAAACTTAACTACACAACAAATGTCAATGATTATATGATATAATCACTAGACTCATGGTCATTGTTAGCAAGTTTACCTTATGTATAAAATTGGTGCAAAATAGTAATGAACCTGATTTTTTTTTATTTTTTTTGCAGTACTTCTTAATCTTTCTATTCAACCAAAGCAACTTTATCCAAATTAAAACTCAATAATACTAAGTTGGTTGAGAAAATGGAGTAATTTAAGTTAAAAACATTTGATTGGGCCATTTGTTTAAGTAAAAAATGGAGTAATAATATTCCGACAATAATTTCCCAAAACAAGTTGCACAATAAGGAAAAAATTAACCAAGAAATCAAAGAGAAAATTGAAACAATCGAAACTGACCTTTGATTTCCCCAAAATCATGAAACTCACATTAGATCTAGAACCTTTAAGACAATTAAAAAATTAAGGAAACAATGAATACAAATCCATTGCAAGATTGGAAGTGATTCAAAACAAAAATCTAAAAGAAGGCAAACAAAACCTTAGCAAATTGTGATAGACAAACCCTAAGATGAAGGTCTTGTGTGAAATGCTTGATGCAAGAACCCTAAGTTGAAGAGACAAATCACAATTACACCCAATTAAAGAACCCAAAGAGGTTGTGGATGTGGATTACCCCTGATTTGGATCTCAATTCGCTTACTCTTTCACCATGGAGGTGAATGCTTGGGATGGGAAGGAGAAAGAAGAATGAAGGGTTTCAAAGTATTGCAAGTGCCGAAAAAACTGATCGTTGATAAAAAAAAATGATTAACATTAAATTTTTTTTTTGGGTAACAAAATGATTAACATTATATTTATGTACATAATATATAATGCCTGTGTGTCCACTTTTCTATTACGCTAAATTTGATATTATGTATGCTAAATTTGATATATATTACTGAAAAGGAATATTGTACTACCGCACCTGCATATTTGGAATATTATGTATGCTAAATTTGATATATATTACTGAAAAGGAATATTATGTTATACATCAAAGTCAAATCTTCCTTAGTTGGGAGACCAAATAACGATTGCATTTCAAGATGATTTTCAGGTTCCCTGCAATTTATCAAAAAAATATTGAATTTGTCATTAATTTTAGTTACCTATAAGAAAGCATACCAATGAAATAAAAAATAATAAAGTCAAATATTTATTTACTTTTTAAAGTTTCTTCTCAATTCTTTATAAAACACATCATCCATAATTTCTTAGGTTTTGAAAAACTACAAAATAAATCATACAATTCATGTATAAATATATGGCATATTTAACATATCATATAATTTTATAGTTAATTAAAGAACTAACCTCAAGAATGCAAATATTTTGTTTTGCATGAAAGTTGTTGATAAGATAAGTGTCACTTGATATTGCATTTTCAAGTCTCTTAATATTGAGAAAAAAAATATGAGTTGGAATTTGATTTAAAATAAAAAAAATGTTACAACTAATGCTTATGTCAAAAACCCTAATGCTAATATAATGGTAATATACAATGGTAACATATTAATAGTAACATTCTTGCCTTAAAAAAGTCTAAACAATAGAATGAATCCTACAGTGAATAGAGATGAGTATGTTGAGCAACATATAAGTGACAAAGACCTATAGACTTGATGCCTTAAGATTTTAGGTTAGATGTGGTGTCATAGAAATGCGAATACTCTTAACAAATATATTATTTGTGTAATAGATATCTATACCTCATATATTCTTAGAAATGCATTTCTTAACAATTTTTTTAACAAATATATTATTTGCATAATATAATGGTATGGAGGTATGGATATATGTGACACCCACTATAATAAAACATGCATTTATTTTTTATCCGTTTGTTAGAAACATCAGCTTGATTTAAAACTAATACGTACTTATTTTTCGCAAACATTTAGTAATTCCAAGAAACATTATATAAAGAACCATGATTATGAAATAGACATCAAGTCTTCGTACAAAATTAGAGTACATATATAAAGAAATACATAAGCAATTACAACAAAAGTTTATCCTAACTACCCGCTCATAGTTATACAACAAAATAACCTATGTCATAGCAGTATAGGTCTATACTAGGCTATCCCATCCCATAAAATCTACAAAAGTAATATGTAGAGTAGTCATCACTACTAGTCCTCAGAGTCCATCTGCTTATACCACGATCGTATATGAAAAGAAACAAACAAGAAAGGAGTGAGGCTTTTATAAAAGCCTCATTCGTTTTCTTAATAGGCTGCAAACAATAAATTAAACAACCGATTGGGGAATTCCTAAGGTCTGACCTACATTTATTACGACTCAATCTCAACCTTTACCAAACATATGGATCCATACCCATCTCTGATGATTTACTTTAACCATCAGAAATCACTAGGAAGCAATTGGGAGTTCGTATAATCCCTCACAAGGTACAGATATCCATGTCGTAATCATCATCCTCGAGGAAAGGGCCACACGCCCATCAAGGATATACACTACACCAATCATGGTGATGCTGAGCAAGTGTCAGGGTTACCAAGTCGGTTTATGTGATTTGTCCCAGCTCAGGGTGCTAACCTGACCATTGGGACGTTCACAACTCGGTACCTTTACCCTCAAGACCCCAACAATGGTCCCTGCCTTTCATTCCGCAGTGTACCAACTGTTACTTCCCAAACATCGGAAGTCATGCTTCTCAGCATAGTCTTAACCCAACTGGGGTTTTCCTATAACTTTGTTTCTAATTTTCCAAGCACACTCTCTAGGTAATCCAGCAGAGTTTTAGAATCACTCTTTGTAGAGATATTCATCCATCATTCATAATAACTTAGAAACAATTCATTTTCACACATACATACTTTTAAAATAATTTTTCATTTTAGTTTCTTTGATTTGTCCTTATCCTTTTCTAATAATTTAATTTAGACTATTTTAAAGGAAAGGTTCTTAATCCATAATTGCGGAGAAAATTTAAAAATTAAAGTTTGAGAGAATTGCAATTTAAAATATGTGTTTTATGTACAAGTGTAGGCATTTTATTTTATTGACAAAAACATTTATAGAAAGGCTTACTTGAACAAAATTTCCATTTCTTAGACATAAGTTGACAAAAGATTGGATGTTAAAATTATTTTATTTATACAGGAATTTTTTTTATTATTTTTTTTTTAAAAAAACTTTCATTAGTTAAGCTAGAGACCCATTTAATTCAATTGGTTCGAAACTTTGTTTTTTTTTATTATTATTAGTTTCATAAAAGTTAAAGGAAAAACTTTTCTTTAAATTTTTCTACTAATTCTAAGATTCATTTTTTTTTATAAGTTGAACCAAATTAAGTAATTGTCAAAATACTTAAATTAATAAAAGAATTCATTTTTCTTAATCTATTTAAAAAGGACCGCAAGCCTTTTATGTAAAACAACTATACACTTTTTCATGTTCTCACTTTGGAATTTTGGGCATTTCATAAAAATCAAAATTTCAATTTTGGTAGAGATTTAATCCTTCTTCTACTATTTTCATTTCAAATTGATTTTTTTTTGTTTGTTTCCTCTTTCTAATGAAGTGCTAGCAAAATAAAGGCAAAATAAATAACAATGAAACAATGAAATAAATAACAAGAGTTAAATGAAAAAAAGAAGTAATAACTTAAATGGTAAAAATATAAATGACAAGAATTAAAAATGGACAACAAGATGCATAGCATAAATATAAATGACATTGGAATGTAAAAAGCTAAGGGCCTCGGGGGAAAACCACTCCAAAACCATCTACATAAAAGCAATTAAATGGAAAGTGAAAAGCTAATAGTTTTGGGGGAAATCTACTTCAAAACCATCTACATAAAAATAATTAAATGGAAAGTAAAAAGCTAATAGTTTTGGGAGAAATCCACTCCAAAACCATCTATATAAAAATAATTAAACGGAAAGTAAAATGCTAATAGTTTTGGGGGAAATCCACTCCAAAACCATCTACATAAAAATAATAACAAGCAAGAAAATAAATAACATTAAATAAAGCAAGAAATCAAAATGAACAAGTAAATAATTACTTATGTATAGATAGTAGTAGGATTAGTATAATAATATGGGTTTAAGGGATAACCCAACACACACACCCATTAAGAAAACAAAAATTAGAAGCTTAAACCTCACTCCCCCTTACCTCAATTAAGTAGCTTCTTGGTGGAATATGGAAGAGAAAATGAGGTATTAAGGTGTTAGAACTAAACCTATGGTTGGAGGTGCTTTAATGGTGGATAATAATAAAATTTTATGGCTTGGAGAATGGAGAGGAGAGGGATTCCAGCACCACAGCAGAGAAAAGGGTCTGAAACTTGAAGAAGAAAGTGAGAAAATTGAAGTGTGGATGGAAGGGTATTTATAGGAGAAAATTAGTATAGTTTTGGTTTAATTTTTTTCCACTAATCCCATTAAAATTAATTGAAACTGAGCTGCCCCTCTGCACCAACGTGAAAATGGAGCCAAAAGGAAGAAAATAATAGCTGTTTTTGTTGACTTGCAAATTACCCATGTGTTAGTAATGGTAAAAGTAATAAAATATTAGTTTATGGTAAATAATTGAATTAAATTATTGGGTCAGTTTTAATTGATTCTGACCACACCATTCATTCACATATATTTTTATGAGTCTAAGAATAAAATTTCGTATTTTTCTCATATATATATTATTTATAATAAATTCTTCACTAAAAAGGACATTTATTAAGCTAATAAATCAAGTTTTTATCAAATAATTATATTTTTCATTTTTTTTACAATTTTTCCATCAAAATAATATTGGTATAATTAAAATATACTCAATATAAAATTTTCAAATTTTTTTGAGGTTAAAAAGTTTCCTATTGGTTTCTACAGTCGGCTGAGGGTATACCGATCATTTCACAAAAAATGTCTCAAAAAATCAGAAAAAAATTCTAAAATTATTATTAAATATTTTGAATATAAATATGATTTAAAAATAATTTTTAAATCTCTCTAGCTAATTTTTACTATTTTATCCTATTAAGTAAGTATTCAGGGATGAATCAATTGTTTTATTGCTCCCGAGCCCTAATCCAAATAAAATATTAAAAATCTAAACTAGATAGAACTTACTAAGATGAATATAACCGTGAGAATTATACCCTTGAGATTCCTATTTGATTTTTCACAATTAATCATAGAATAATTAGAAAAACAAACAGGTAAGTTAAAGTGGGGGTGTTACAATATACATTCAGGGACTAAAATAGATATCCACATTTTAATATATTAGAAATGCGGATAATATACTGGTAAGAATTTGTTAAAAAATATATTAGAAATGCAGATAATATAATGGTATAGAGGCACAGAAATGCATTTAGGGACTAAAATAGATATCCGCATTTCTATTATGCTAATGTATTTCTATTATAATAAATCTGATATATTGTGGCAATTTTTTTTACTGTGCATTGATGTGTGAATATTTCTTTTAATTTAATAATTTTTCTAACAATATGTCTATATATACGTATTTTTCTACTTCTTGGGTAAGACACAGTTTCCAAGAAATTTATAAATCTTTGTGAATCAATTTTAAAAAGAAAAGGCATGACACATGACTTATAAAAAGAAATTCACGGAATATTATTATTTCCTAAAATATATTTTTTTTTACATAAGGAATTTTATAAGAACTCAATAAAAGGAATTATGAAATTGTCATTGTTTTTGTTTATTGATAATCATAAGAACACATCTTAAAAGGAATATAGGGATTATTATTATTTCTTACATGCATATTAGTTTTACTTCTTATGTCTCTATAATTTATCACATTAATTATATTATGTAATTCTATTTCATATTACTTCTCTCTCTCTCTCTCTTTAATTTTACCACATTATTAACATATAATTAACATTTTATTGTTGAATTTCAGGCAAAATAATTAACCCATGCAAGGGAATTATAAATTTATAATAATAATATAAGGATCAAATTTTATCCCCAACAATTTTATCTCTAGATATCTCTCTCTTTAATTTTACCACATTCTTAACAAATGATTAACATTTTATTGTTGAATTTCAGGCTAAATAAATTAACATGTGTAGGGAAATTATAAATTTATATTATAAGAATTAACAATCAAATTTTTTCCTCAACAATATTATCTCTGGAAATTTAATGTTTTCTTAATTTATTTTTTAAATATTTTTTCTTTATATAATCAAAATACTGAAGTCCTAAATTTTAAGTTAAAATAAAAAAAGGATAAATTTTATTAACTTAGTTTAGTTAACTACAATTTTGAGTTTGTTTCTCTAATTAAAACTCTAATTATAATAATTTTTACTTTAATTCATACTTTAAGAGGGTTTAATTACATTAAAAAAATAGATAAGTTGAAAATAATAAAATTATTTAACTCAAATTCATGTTCCTTTTGCTGCTGACAAAAATTTCTCGATTGCCTAACTTGTTTGAAATTTCATTTTGTTCTTCTTCATAGTTTCTATGCTTAAAAAAAAACTTATGAATAAACTAAAAAGGAATGTTAAAAAGATATATGAATTTATAAGAATAATATAACTAATTGAATATAAATAAGATTTTAAAATGCATGATTAATTTTTTTGAAAATGTTGAATTTAAAATTCAATAATTATAAAAAACAACATATTTGACTTTGTTAATTGAAGTAAATTAAGAGATAAGATCAATCTTATCAAATAATATAAATATTCCGAAGATAATGTTTTGTGCAATTTAATTTTTGAATTTCAAGTTTTTATAATTTTAAAATTTAATTTTGAATTATTTAGATATCTCACTCTTTTAATGCGAGTAAATTATGAGATAAGATCATATCCTAACAAATAACACAAATCTTCTGATGATAATTTGTTGCAGACTGTGATTCAATTTTTGAATTTCAAATTTCTATATTTTTAAAAATTAATTTTGAATTATTTCTAGTTCTCACTCTGTTAATGGGAGTAAATTAAGGGGTAAGATCATATCTTAACTAATTATACAAATATTCTAAAGATAAATTGTTGTAGACTACAATTTGATTTTTTATGTTTTTAAAATTTAATTTTGAATCATTTCTACAGAGGAATCTATTAAGAAGAATGACGAGCTATGTGCAACCTGTAAGAGATGAACAAGAAGGAATGCTGTGCCGTGGCAGAAACCACTGCCCTGAAAGCAAATTTTGGTGGACCTCTGGTGCAACCTAATATCCAGTTTGCTCCCCAAGGTTTACACAGCAGTGTGTTTTCACTCGTGCACTCAAGGCTAAACACGTTGGAGCCTCACAAACAATGCCCAAGAGAACACTAAGTAGAAAAAGAAAAAGAGGAAAGAGAGAGAAAAACTAGAAGTAGAGAAGAGCACTTCTTCGTATCTCAAAACACAAGTTGCAACACCTTATATAGTGTGTTGCATGAACAAACCGTTGGGTAACAATAAAGGACAGCCTTTAATTTTCTCAGAAACAGCATCAGGTAATGAATGGCTAATAAAGCCATATTTGAATTGCAAATCAACGTATACATAAATTGCTGCCAACGTATATGCAAGAGTCATGTCAAAGGATGAAACATTTTGCAACCTTTTAATATAAGTTATAAAAGAAATAGTTTGAATGCAACGGAAAAGAAAAAAAAATAATTGCCATTATTATTTCAATACAACCAACCTTTCTCTCATAAAAAAAATCCTTAATTGTTTTTTCCTTCTCCTTTTACCACTCATTCCAATCGTTTCCTGATTGCTCAGATCAGATGACATCTTTTCCCCCTTTCCCTTTTCTCTCTTCTCCTTCTTCAAGATATTGCTCTCTCTTTCTGTCTAAATCTTAAAATCCTTAAAATCTATCTTTCATCCTGCAAAAATTCATAATTCAATTTATGCTCTTGTTCTTTTCTTTTGGTCATTTGACAGCAACATAAAAAAAAATTCTCTTGCCCATTACTCTCAATTCAAAAGATGTTGATACAGTTCAAGAAGAGATCAAAATAAAGACCAAAATTTACATCCAAAAATAGAGACTTCATGGGAAAAAGAAATGAGCCAACTTATACTTCAAGTTATTCAAGTGTTTTCTACAAAAAAAGAAAAACAAAAACCTGTTCTTTTCTTTCGTTTTCTCTCTCTACCTATTCATCCACCATCCTTCCTGTTTTTTGTTTCTACATGATTGTGCCACCAGTTATACGTCTAATGTCATTTAATAATTAGGTTCAGATAAATAATAACAGATAAAGTGAATGATCAAGATTGAAATTGACAATATTATAGGAACAAAAAATAAAATTAAAGTGCTTAAAATTACAATATTACTTTGCCCTTAGAAAGGTAAAGGAGAGAGAGTGAGAGAAGAACCAGGTGCAGCAAAGAGTAAACATTCTCAGTCACTATCTTAAACAACAGTACACACAAAGCATGCAAGTAAAATAGAACATTGAATGAATTATGTATCATTTCAAATATCAACAGATATAAACATTTTAGTCAAATTATGATTTGAGAGATTTTGAACACAACCAAATAGACATGATTAAATATGCAACCATGAATGATTCCTTATATATATATATATATATAAAAACCATGAATGCTTCCTTACTTCTTGAACATCTGTATCTTGTTTTCTCTTTTGGCTTCTCTTTGACAATATTTCCAAAACTGACCTATCAAGCAAAACTTAGCAAAAGGGGATCAATCAACATTGTTTGCATACCACCCTTCTGCATTTACAAACTTGTCATCTTTCTCTGTTTTTGTTGCAGTTACCACCGCAGAGTAGTTTTGAAGGGTAAAATAGGCAAAATAATGTGTACACCAAAAACCTCAATGAATGGAAAAATTTGAAAGAGACAGAGAGAGGAAACTGAATAGAAAAAATATAAAAAGTGAGAGGAATGGGGGAGGGGGGGTTATGTTTGTGCGATGATAGTTAAAAGGGTAAAATTGGTAAGAGATGGAAAGCGAGTTAGACTTTACAGTTACTCAGTTTTCACACAGAGATAAATCGGGGTGTAGTTACAAATTTGGGTATCACTAAGAGAGAACAACAGGATATTTTTGTGTATGCATGATTTGAGGGTAAAGGAGTCGGACAAAAGTGGAGACAAATAGAAGACATCCCTTTATATATTATATATTGTCATAGATAAGATAATTATAACAAGTATATATTCTTTTTTGGGACCTAGGTTATTCTCCAGTCAAAAGCTAAGAACTCTCCCTCAAGATACTGAGATCCATTTAAGAAGTTGACCTCTTCTAACAGATATTTTTTTATACACACGAAGATGTCTTATAGTAAATAAGGTTATGTTTTTCCGTACACTGATGTTTTTCCCAACAAGTATATATTTTGATTTTGAATAATTAAGGTAATTATGATCAACATATGTGTGTGTGTGTTCATTACAGTAATTAAGATTATTTTAAATTAAGATAATTAGATTATTTTAAATTAATTAAATAAGTTAAATAGAAAGCATTAATGAGTTTTGAATGGCTACTATTTTTTATGTTATTTGGTATAAATTTGAATTTGATTTTTAAATTTAAATATTAATTTTTACATATATAAAAGGTTGGTTTCATTATTATTCTTTGTTTTCACTACATCCTTCACTTGGGAAAACTACCATAGCTTTTTGAAGAAAAAATTGAAGGCACTTTTTATCACCATTCACGTCAAAGACGAGGTATTTGTTTTTTCTAAAAGTATATGCTTTAGCATTTTTTATCTTGATTTTGTTTTGAATTTTTTTGTATTTCTGTGATAGCCATGTGGGGAAATAATGAGGTCACTTGCTTTAAAGTTTGACGATGAACTTGGTAGCACTTGGATTTTGCTTGATCCTAAAGGGAATAAACATTGTTTCATACAACAAATCATTGCAGAAATCTCTTATAACAAATGGTTGGCCTGATCTATATAAGTTTTATGGAATGAATAGTGACCACCAAACATTAATGCAGTATTTAGGGGACACTTGGGTTTAGGATAGTTATATGAATAACTTAGTTTTTGTTTGAATAGATTGGTTTTTTTGTTTTTCAGAATTTGCTAGTGGAGTTCGCTCAATATGTGAGGTAATGTAGGTTCAAAACACTCAAGTTCTGTGGTCTGACAGGTTTGCAAATAAAATGTTCAATTCTTATTTAGAATGTGCCAAAGAAGACAATAAGATTAACAAAGGGTGAAGGAATTTTGTGTTGAGCATGCATTGAAAGAGGGAGATGAGATTGTTTTTCAATTTGACAATGATAAAGTTAATTTAGTTGAGGTTTATAAAGCATAGGTGTTTCCTCATTCATGCTAAGGAATTGGTAAATATTTTGATTGTATTTGGAACACTTTTTGCTGCTACTTAGTTTTTATCAATGTTTAAAACTTGGGCCAGTGAATGACTCGGTAAGGGTACAGGGTCAATGGGTCATTGGTCAGACCAGTGAGTCAATAGTTGAACCATATGAACCGTTATAGTAGTACCATAAATAATTATATATAGTATATATATTAAATTTGTTAAATATATATTAGTTATTTAACTTGGCTTAATGGTGAAGCTTGCTTGTGTCTTGTGTGGGCGTTGGGCTCAAGTCTGCATGTAAACTAGTATTCATGGTCTACGCTGGAGAAAATACACCGGTTGAATCTCGTTTACCACCAGTTTGATTACGTCATTACTGAGTCACTGACGCAACCAATCCAACAACTAAACCAAACCAGCTGTAGGACCTTTAAACCACTGGTTTTTATTACGTTTTTTTTTGGATGTTGCTAATCAATTATAAGGACTTTTTTGGTTAGTACTGAGTATCTTTATGTTGGTTATTTTGGATAACTTAAATGAATGTGACGAGGAGTTTCTCAACGCATTGGATATTTTGAAGTGTTATTATTTTGACAAATTTAATTGATATTCCATAAAAAATGATCCAACTCTTTATTCAACAAAGCTCTTTGGAATTAATCCATTTGATATGTTTAGGCTCACATGAATAATTATTAATCACAATTCACTTAATCACTGGCCTTGAAATTAGTACCATTTTTTATGGTTATGGTGTATTTATTTTTAATTGTTGATTAATCATTCGACATTAAAAGTTAAATATGAGAGTTTTTAAAATAAGCTCTATAAGGACAATGATAGAGGAGTGGGAGAATCATAAAAGGAATATAATTGAAAGATATGTAACCAAAAAAAATGTAATTGAAAGATATATTATATAATTAATAAAATCCTTCAAATATATATTTCATAATTACAAAATCATGTTAATTTGATTATTATCTAATTAATTTGATTTTAATATTTCAATTAATATATCATATTAAATATTAAAGATATAATTCATTTTTAAAGATATAATTTGATTATTTTCACAAATATATTTCAAACATTTACTAAATTTTTAAATTTAAACCTCTTCTAAATATTTTTTTAAACAATAAATCAATAATTTATATTTCTTATTTATTTTTATTTTATCTTAATTTGAACAATAAAATATCACACAATCGATATAAATTTTATTTTTAATTATATCGTATCAACTATATAATATATAATTCATAATTTTAACATTAATTAGCTTATATAAATGGTAACTTGATTGACAAATGAAAAGTTGCCTAAAATGTATCAAGAATTAGCGTTTAAAAAATAGAATGTGCACAATAAGGGAGCTAATTGATATAAAACAACAACATGTAAAAATCTATTGATATATTATGGAAAGTTATGTCACAAAGAATTAGTATTTCTTTCTGTCTTCTATAAAAGTTTTATAAATATATAATTCTTGTTGGATTATATAACGTAAAATTTTTTCCTACACAAAGAATTAGTATTTCTTTCTGTCTTCTATAAATGGTTTATAAATATATAATTCTTGTTGGATTATATAATGTAAACAATTTTCCTATTTCTTCTACTAAACTTCAATATATCTCTAAACTTTTCTGCATTAATAACTGTTTTAATGTGCTATTATATAGTGCAAAAATCAATAAAGTAGCAAAATCATAGTTATAATTATTAATTACAATCCATATATATTCATTATTTTTAAGTTTAATTTGCGAAATACATAGAGAGTAAACTTGAAAAATTAAAGTAAATAAGGTAACCAATTCACTTAATCACTGACCTTGAAATCAATATCACTATTGTAATAACTTGTGTCTTGTACAGGTGTTGAGATTACAATTTATAATTTTTAAAAATTGTTATAATTTTAATTTAACTTTCAATAATTTTTATTTTATAGAAATACATATTAGTAGTTATGTATAAATATTTTTAAAAAGATATAAAATGAGAGATATTAATAATTAAAATTATTAATATGTGTGTATTAACACATGCTTATATCATTTTAATTTAGATAAATGTATCTTTTAAAAAATATCCATATATATATATATAATTTTAATAATAGATGTAAATAATTAAAAATATTTAAATATCATTTCTAATTATTGGTTTTCCTTGCAAAAAAATATTTCTATCATGGAAGAAGTGAATAACATTAATTAAAAAAAACATTTGTGAATATTTAAACTTATACATTACAATAAGAAAATTAATGATGAATAAAATGATAAGATGATGTTTAAATAATGATTTTTCTACTCTTATTTTATTTCATCTAATAATAATTGATTGACTCTAAATTTTTCTCTAATAATAACCTATGTTGTAAGTTTTAAATAAATAAGCTTCAAATCTTTTATAATATTATTCTTTTTGTAAATTTGGTTCTTTTGTAAATTTTTTAACTCTACCAATTTTTCTATTAGCTAGTGTAAATTTTAACATATAATTAAATACTTATATAAATTAATGTCCTGTGCTATTTTATGTCTTTAAAAATGTTTTTATACATTACTGATTTTGTAAATATGTGTGAATATAGAGTAGATTTATACACATACATATTAATATCATTTTAATATTGATATGAATTAAAAATACTTTTTAGTTATACAATTAAAAATATATGTGATTATATTTTGCAATTATTGGATTTTATCATTTATAATTTTAATTTCTATTTAATAATAATAACAATAATAATATAAAATAAAAAGAGAATATCACTCAAACAAATGATCAATTAAATTTATAAGTACTTTAACTTACTTTTACTTATATGCTAATTTTTTTTTTACAAAAAAAACCTAACAAAAAGTTGATGTTCTTAAACCTTCTTCTAGGTTTTCTTATGTCAGTCAATAATTTTCCTTCTCATATTCTTCTGGGTTTTTTTTTTTTCTTATGCAAGAGATTAAAAAATTTAATCTTGCTCAATTTTTACAATGTAACTCGATATTGGTCCTAGTTTAGGAGTGACTCCGTTGTGCTTCTATCCTTTTGCCAATATAAAGTTTCCTAATAGATGATTTTTTGAGGTTGATTTATACTTCAACTTACGCATTTATTGGCATGTCAGTTTGAATATTATTTGGTCTTGTAGTTGTTTTACTGTTGCATATTTAAACAATTCTAGTAAGTCTTGATGTAAGGATTATTCACCAAGTATAATTAACTAATGAATTCAATAAAAAAAAAATTTTGAAATCATATTATACTATAGGTAAAATATTCAAATTTTATTAATGAGTTATTTTATATAGAAAGAAAATTATTAATATTAAATTATTTTATTATAATATTAGTTATCTAAATGATTAAATAAGTTTTTAGATTTAATTTACTGAATTGATTTTGCTCGATTAAGTATAAATTGTAAATATAATTCTGAATAAATTATTTCATTATTATTCTTGTTTAAGTATGATTTGTTAATTTTTGTCTTATATTTATAGTAAGTATTTATTATGGATATCATTTCAAAATTTAGATCAAACGAAAGTTTTGATCATATCATGTAACATGTTGTTGTGAATATAATCCTCAACAGTGTGTAAATTAATAATTTATTAAAATATTCATTTAAAACTACCAAAAAGATAGTAAATCAAAAAATATCTTAAGACGGAAAAAAATATAATAGTGGTATGTAATATGAAACTTGGAAAATAAATCTTTATAACAAATTATTGTTGTTGTTGTTATTTAATTTGAATTTGATTAAATGTATTGAGACTTTAGCCTATGATTTAAATATTTCTTAATTTTACTTATTCACATAAGTATTCCAATTTGATTGTGATATTTTATATATGCATCAATTTAATTTTCAATATAAATTTGAAAATTTTCATACAAAATCATATAAGAGTGTGTATCATTTATAATTAAGTTTAATGGTCATACATTGTCAATGTAAAAGTTTTACACTATCAACCAATCAAAAATCACCATTGATATGACTTTTAAAATATTTATTATAAAAGTCAACTAACTTACAATAAATGGTGGTTTGTGACTGGATGATAGTGTAAAACTACTTTATACTGTCAGTGCATGACCTATGGCACCCATCACATTGAACATAACCTATACTTATTTACTTACTTAATAATGCGAGAAAATTTTTCTCCGCTTTTAATAATATAAAATTTGTAAATTTAACACAATTTGAATATGGTAGTAAAAAAAGAAAAGCTGTATGTATTCATCATAAAATTGTACATCATTGTTTCATAATCAAAAAAAATATTGAATATAAGGAGATCAAAATAGTTACTACTTCTTCCTAGTACATCAAAAGATCCTAGTCAGAGCAATGTCTATCTACCCTATCCCATAAACTAATAAACAATTAGAGTAGCCCTATAAGTCTTCATCAATAGCCAGGTCTTCATTAACTGCGATCAATCATGCATAAAGAAAAAGTAATAGAGTGAGGTGATTTGTTCTAAATCATTTCTACATGAATGGTAGGAATTCTACCATAGAATGCAAATAAAACACAGTTGAAAATAAAAGGGGAACTAAAGTTAATTCTATGTTATACAATCCTTGACTCAGTATGGATCCATACTTTCCATAGTGGGTAATAGTTTATTAACAGAACCTGGAAGTGACTAGGAGTACATATACCTCTCTTGACATCATCACATGGTACAGTCCTCATCATCATTGAGGAGCAAAATAACAATTTAGAATATCCATTTATAGAGGTAT
>QUWT01000022.1:178317-223925 GCA_004329165.1 Spatholobus suberectus | reverse complement strand
ATCGAATTAAAAATTGCCTAAAAGTTTAGGGACCTACTCGATAGTTTAACCTGTAATTTACTACATTATGTTAGCCCAATAAGGTCAAGGGTTTGAACTTTGTGGATAAAAAAAGGTGGTTGGAAGAAGATATCTCATTAAAGGTGGTTAGACAAATTCTTCGGTAGAGATTAGTCATCAACAAAGCGTTAATGCTTCGCGCCTATTTTAATTCTACGATTTGAGTCTCCCAAATTTTAAAATATGTAACTTTGGTCCACCGTTAAATATTCATCTATTGACTGTTAATGTCTTAACATTAATTATGATATGGCATTAGATTGAATACATGGTAGACAATATTTAACAGACTAATGTCTTGTCATAGTCAACGTTAAGACATTAACAATTAATAGATGAACATTTAACAATTGGACCAAATTGAAGATTTTAAAATTTGGGAGACTAAAATTGCAGAATTAAAATAGGAGATCTAAAATTCAAGATTTTTAAAAATTGGAAAACTAAAATGAGGTATTAAAAATAGGGAAAGCAAAATTGCGAATTGAGAATAATAGAAGGACCAAAAATACAATTTAGTCACATAATAATAATGTAGCAATATTTGAATATTGAAAGATGCTATCTAATCCTTTCCTTTTCTTCTAAAAGAAAACAAAGGCAAAATAAAGATAAAAAACTAAAAATAAGGTTAAACTATTAAGTAGATTCCTTAAATTTTAGACAATTTTCAATTAGGTCTCTATAATTTTTTTTAATTGATCCTTATCAGGGAATATTTGTCCTAGTTAACGAAATATTGCTAGTAATTTTCCAAAAACCCAATAAAAAATTTAAAATTAAGAACTCAATTACAAATTTTTATAATATAAGTACCTAATTAAAATTACCTAAAAGTTTAGGGACCTACTAATGTATTATCCTATTGAAAAATAGACTAACAGTAATAAACTAATAACTAATAGGTTTAATACATCAATTTATTCCTAAACTTTTAAAAAAAATTAAGTTCTTGAACTAAAATGATTGTAATTAGGTTTTCTATCTTTCATAATTTTCACAATTGAGTCCTTAGAGGTAATAAAATTGTTATAAATTATAAATTTTCTGGCAGTTTCAAACTATAATAACTAACTTTAGAAACTCAATTATAAAAATATAAAAGATTAAGGACTTAATAAATTTTTATTCAAAATCCTAATTTAAAAATTTTTCAAAATTTAGGAATCATCAGAGCTTTACAAGCAAATGACGGATGAGTATGTAAAGACGGACTGTACAGTAACATTTTTCAAAATGACCAAAATGGTCTTTGTTGTGTGGGAAAGCTTTCTACAAAATAGCGACACGCAGTCTACCAAGACCTTCATTTCTTAGATAGTAAAAAAGTAAAATAGAAGTGAAATGGTGGAGAATCTATTGAAGGATCGAGCGACAAACCTGTGCAGCAACAGCGGACAACACAGAAGACAAGATCAGAGTGTGACGGATTTCGAATGCGAGATAATGAGAGGGGATTTAGGTTAGGCATTTTATATGTGTTGTTTGAACCAACTACCTTTGTTTTTCACTGGTGTGGCTGATAGATTGTGCGGGATATATGGGGGACCACTATTTTTTGCCACAGTACATGCAATCTCAAGCTCAATTACGTTGTGTTTGCCAGCACCAAAGATGATGGAAAAGGAAGAGAACCGTACAGAAATAGAGAGAAATAATGAATTTTAATTCATTTGAAAACGTAAAGATTGGTGAGAAATATTTAAAATTTTGTGAGTCTTTTAACAAAATTAATCCCCTTAAAACATGTATTCGAATATGTTACAAAATAATAAGAATATAAGTATCATTTTATATTTTTTCCAAATACTAAAAGTCAAAAAAGTATATTTTTATTCTATTTTTTTATGTATTTTTCTTTTCTTCTCTTCTTTTTACTTATTTTCTCTTTCTTTATTTTTTTTTTCTACCAAATACATCCTTACAGATAGATCTAGCTAGCAGTGAAAAGGGAGAAAACTGTTTTCAGTTTTTTATTTGTTTAGTTAGTTAAAAGGTTGTAAATATGCTTTCAGCTACATAGCCTTTCGTTGTATATACGTAATCGTTGTAGAGTACTCTTGAGTAATAATAGAAAATGAATCAGTTTTTCTTTGGGATTATTTGTTGTTACTTTTAGGTCGTAAGTTTTCAGTTCAAGGCCTTTTGGGGAAAGAAATGTGTTCCAGTGTTTTTGTTGAAGGAACAGCGCTGATTTTCCGTTTGGCACCACAGTTATTTGTTGCTTTCTGTCAAAGTCATTTTAATTTTTTATATAATTTGATTGCAGATTTAATTTTAACATATATGTATTGCAGGATTATCATCGTTTCCAGTTTCCAGTTTCCAGAATTGTTGAGCAGTCTGTAGATATCCCTGGACGCTTGTATACTGTACATGTGAAATGATGACTTCACGAAAATGATATTTCATATATATATATATATATATATATATAAGAAACCTATCTACTGAGAGGTATTTTTTTATATGAGAGTGGGAGAAATAAATATTAACTATTAAATCTTATTATGAATAATCAAAATTAAACATTTAAGTTATGTGAGTTTTTTAGAAAGTCACTTGACTTTTTAAGCGGTCACATAATATTAAATCATGTCCATCTAATGTATTTTAAGATACATTATAGTTATAACTTATTAATGTACTCTAATTAATAAAAATAAGTGTGTGTAAGTTAATAAATCTCTCTCTGTGTGTGTATGTGTGTGTGTATATATATATATATATATATAAATAATCTGTCTATTTTTTTTTCTGTTAATTCTCATTTGCATTTTCACCCTATTTTGTTCTACTCCTCAGGTTACATAGCAAGTACTGTATTGTCTTTACGGAGGACAAGAGAGTTATTTCAATAATTTCAAATGTGGATTTGGAAAGGTTGGTCATTGCAATTATTTGTGTCTGAATTTCTAAGTTTATAACTATATCTTGTTGAATGCCATATGTTCGTTAAATTTTTTCTGAGTTAACTATAGTTTACTGTCTCTACTACCATTATATCTTATAGTTGCAGACCTGTATTGACCAGTATCTTATAATTTGGAATTCAGGTGGCATTTTGTTGTAATAGGAGGGTTGGTGGCATTGCTTTTCCAAAGAAAAAGGGCGACTATGTCGAGAAGGGAAACGAGGCTTGGCAAGTTACTGTTGATTACCGTTTTTGGTATCTTATATGTTTTGTCTTTGTTTCTAAGTGGCATTTGTTTGCTTAATTTATCGTATGGATATTTCTCATTAGGTGGAAGCACTGTAATTTGCGTTTTTGAAAAGGTTTGTATTATAATTGGTTATATTGCTTATCTTTATTTTTTAATTAATTTTTTAGTCTTACTGTAAGAATGTTTGAAATTTATTTAGTTGGATATGGTCCTGATTCCTGATATTGCTGACCTTGATCTATATGTTTGGTATGATCTGTCTATGGAGCACCAATAATTTGTGCGAAATCACAAAACTAATATATTTTACCTTTTAAAATTGTAAAAACTATCTCTTCTTTAAATCCATTGTATATACGTATATTTCATGATCATGACATTATTATTTGAAGAAAAACTATCAGCCAAAGGCAAAAAAAGCCTTTATCCAACAAAATTAAAATGTTTAACTTGAATTCAAGTATAAACTATTTATGAAGCTCTGCATGCATGCTACTTAGCATTCTATTTTAATAGTTCAACTAATATATAGATAACTAAATAAGAAAACATAAACATAACAGGAATCGGGATGTAGCTAGACAGAGGAAATCACTATTACTATTAAACTCATTTTTAGTAGCTGAAAACCTATTTGCGTATAGAGTTAATACTTAATAATTATTTCTGTTCAAATAAATTGTGTAAAATTCTTAAAACAATATAATTTATATCAAGAGTGTACTTGGCCCAACTTTTTTTTAGCTTATTTTTTCTTTAAAAGGAGAAATTGGGTCAAAATATATTTTATAAAAAGCTCTTGAAAAAAAATAAGCTACTTATTTTTATAGAACAATTGAAAAAAAGTAGTTTATGATTAAGTTGGTAGGAGAATTTTTTTTTCAGCTTATAGGAAGCTTATTTACGCTGTCCACACTTCGAATCCCTAATTTTTTATTGTTTTTTCAATTTGAGTGCTTCACCAACTTTTTCGTTAAATAATACTTACATATATTAGTTTATTTTAATTATGTTTATTTATTGCAAGGTTTTTATTTTTTTTAAATTATTTATTTTAGAAAATTAAAAATATTTTTTATTTTTTAACTTTAAACATTCTTTACATTAAATAAAAGAACACTAATGACATATTTTAAAGTATTTATAATTTTTACTCTTTAAATTTAATTTAGATGTCATATTTTTTAAAATTCATTCTTTAAATAATATTTAATTTTTAAATATTATAGCTAAATAAAACTTTTAGATATGAAAATATTTAAATTGAATTTATCTTTAAGGTTTTTTTAATTATTAATTTGTAGTTAAATTTTTCATTTTCAAATATAACAATATATTTATTAAATACATTTTCAATTATTTGTTAAATAATATTTAATATATATTGACATTATTGAATTTTGTTTAAATAAATTATTTTTATCTTTCGAAATATTATTGAACAATAATACAATTTTTTTTCAAATATTTTATCTTTTGTAATTAATACTTTTGTAATAAGTATTATATCTAATAAAATATCTATAAATCATATTTAAAATTAAATTTTATTAACTAAAATAGTTTTAACATTTTTAAAATAAAAATTTGAAATTTATGTATTTTAATACTTTTATGTGTTTTTGTTATCATTAAAATAAATTTATGTTGATTACATTAATTTCACATAATTGTAACTCAAAATTAACTATAGATAATACTTTTTTATTTTATCAATATATATATTATTCTATTGAGTGAGACAATTAGTTTTAAGAAATTTTAAAATTTTAAAAAATTTTAGCAAACAACTTTTAGTTTAAAAGAAGTTTTAAATTATAAAGAATAAAAATTATCAAATGACTTATACTTTATTTGTAAAGCTCTTATTTTTAGCTTTAACTTTAAAGTAGTTTTTAAATAAAAAAAAAAAACTAAGCCAAACGTAACCTAAATTTTGACAAATTTAATTAAGAAAATATCATTAATGAAGTGCACCATTTCTTTAAGTTATAGTTGATGCAAATATGCAATTGATGCTAAAGAAGAGTATAATTTCTCGACTAAATTAGTTCAATTTATTTCCATTTTAAAAACTAATCTTTACAGAGCTTTTAGCTTTCGATTGATATTTAGGCCGTCTCTATTAACATTTTTCTTTTGGTAAAGGTTTCTAGTAAGATTTTGGAATGTATGCACGCAGTGACATCCGCTTTTGTTTTTGCTCTGCAGAATTCAATTGCAATTGATGAAGGCCTTCTAGCAAATAGCACCAGATCACTAGAGACCTTGTTTTTTTTTTTTTTTTGTAGGGATGAGATTGGGCATCTCACGAAGAAATTGTGTTGATATTGTGTTGACTAGGAAATGTTGAAATTTAGTACTAATTTCTCTTTTAATCATGACACCATAGGCTAATCATGGGAGATGCTTTCCCAATTTGTAAAGTAAACCTCTTTCAACTTTATTTTAAGGTATTTACTCTAGCTGGCTCTATGTTAGAATTGTCTAGTTTGATATATATAGGAAAAATCTGGGATAAGTTTCTTGTAGAAACCCATTCTTCATACAAGGAGTAATGATGCAAGAACAAACTTCCTCCCAGCACCCCTCGCATATTTCCATTAAGTAGCGTAGTGATACATGAACATATTTACAAGTCATTGCATAACCCCATTATAACTTGTTTAATAATTTATAATTTTAGATTGACTATGTCAACCTCATAGGGTGATGTAATGGAAGCATTTTGCATCTTGACATTTGTTCAGTTCTTGTTAGATTATACCATTTTTTTTTTCTTCCTAAAGGAGTTGAGATCTCAAAGAACGACTTGTATTTTAGTCTGTTTGGGAAAGTTGCGCATTGTAAAAAAAAATAAAATCAATTAAATTATTGCAGTGATTGCGAAGCGTCTAAGTGCGGCTTCGACGTGAACCTTCTCACCATGGAACCAAAAGATCATTATTCAAGTTCATGGAACCAAAAGATCATTATTCAACTTTGCCTTGTAAAGTAGCATTGCTAGTAAACTGTCTAACAACTTCATCTTTATAATTAAGATATGAATAACATTTTTGTTTAACAAAAGTGTCAATAATAGGTCCGACATGAGTATTTAGCTACCTAGAGGGTGTAGAGATGGACTCTAGAGTTGTTACATGCATGAGGATGGATTCAAAGACAGGGTTATTTTATTTTATTTTTTAAAAAAAGTATTAGTAAACACATTTTTTAATACTCTCTGTTCAACACACTCTTTCATTGGTTGAGTTTCATGTGAGTCTCACTAATTTGGAAATTGGACCCACTAAATGAGAAATGAGATTGACATATTTAATGGAACTTATATGAATTTCACCCACTAAGAAAAAGTAGTGTGTCAAAGAGAGTGTTCTATTTGCATTTCTCTTTTTAAAACACGAACATGAGGATAGATACTATAATACCCTTATAAAACCTGCATGTGTGTCATCTCTAATGGAGAAGAGAGATTTTGATAGAAGGAAAAAAAAAGACAAAGATAAAGTAACTTACTATTATGTCTTCAAAATAGACAAATAAAGTTATTACATTAAAGATAATTTAGTCTACTTAATGCAAAACCTTTTGTCCTCTTCAAAAAAAAAAAAATCCAAATTTTAGAGAGGAGCCAAAATTGATGAAGGGGAGATTTTGTGATCTCATCCATTTCCCTCACTTTTTTCCTGAAATTTTAAAAGCAAACATGAAAAGATTGAAAGAGCAAGAATTTTACAAGAAGGGGAGGAGGTTGAATTGTGCGTTTAAAGAAAACATTTCCACTTAAAAAGGGTTTTCGAAAACAGTTTAAACAAAAGGATAAAGGGAAAAACAAGTACACATATTTTATACTGGTTCACTCAATATGAGCTATGTCCAATTCCTTCACTCAAAAGGTATTCACTAACTAATCTAAGGTTATACACCAAGTATTCTTTCACTCCCTCTTCAGGCCTTACAATGTAGTCAACTCAAATTGCTTAACTACTTAAGTATTCTTTTTCACTAAGCCTCTCTAGGCTTTCACAACAAAAACAATTATTTTTAACAAAAACTACTCACAATGTGAGAATGTGAAAGTTTTAGCACAGTGCAACATTACTTTAGAAAATATTTAAAGATTGTTCAATAATTGTAAGAAAGTAATGATAGTTCTTTGTTATTTGTGAGTCTCTCTCTATCTTCATTCTCCTTTCTTGATATATATAGTCTTCAGAAGAAAAGAGCCGTTGAAGGGAATACAACTTCAGTCTTTAAGGAGGGGTGCATGTATTGAGCTTTCAGAGAAGTCAGAAAAGGTAACTTTAGATTTTGCACCAAAACAGAAAGTGCAAGACTATGTTGGAGGGCTGCTTTTCTAATCATTCTTATTTTGGTTTGGTCGTCTGATAAGTTGACTTTCTTTTTCTGTAACACTGCGCTTATACACTAAAATGCATCTATCTTCATTTAAAGCTCATACATTTGAACGCTATTAGTCTTGAAATAGATAAGGCATAAAACACGAACAACACTTACATAAAACATATAGTCCAGACAAATTTTAAAGGCTTAGACAAATTAAGAGTTAAGCTTGGATGATCATTGTATATGAGTCTTAGCCTTTAAATACTTAGCTTATTAAGATAGATACTTACTTCTTAACGGTTGTTATTTATGAGTCACTTGGACACTTGTTTAATACTGGCGCATTCGATGCCACGGTTTTGGATGTTGTAAAACACATTTTTTCCAACAGAAACTTAAACTTTAATAAATTTGTTATCTTTAAAATTTTGAGGGACTACACGCTTTATATGTCTTTGATTCCAACAATCTCTCCCTTTTTGATGATGACAAACCTTATTAATTTTTAAGTTTTGCAATCATATATATCAAAATGATTGTGCTATACATCTATTATACTCCCCTTGAGTCTATACTTTCAAAAATATGGAAAATCAATTCAAATAAACATCTAGACAAAATCCAACTTATAAAAACAAATGCATGAATACATGTAATGCATAAAAGTTATCATCAGAGTAATAACACAAAACTTTAAGAGTATCATATATATCAGAGCAACATAAAAACAAAACTTTATACTTTAATTATTCCCCCCCCTTTTTCATTATCAAAAAAACAAAGAAGAAAAAAACAAACAACATCACTGTCACTTTGGTGCTAAGGGAGGTGGAGGTGGAGATGGAGATGGTTGTAGAGTTCTAAGAAGTTCTTATTGATTCTGTAGAATTTGTTGTAGAAGAGTCATAATGGGTTGAAGTTGGTTGGCAACGTATTGTCGGATGATGGGGTCAATAGTGAAAATGGTGGAGGGGCAATGGTGGTTATGGGAAGGCTAGCAGGGGCTTGTGAACTGGGAGTTGGAGGCGGTGGAGGTGTTGGTAAGGGTGGTTAAGAAGGAGTTGGTGGGTGAACTTCAGTGGGTAGAAAAGGTGCTTCCAAAAACTTCAAAGTGGGAGTGGTGAGTTGGTGAGGATGTGAGATTGCTCATGGGTATGGCGGCTTGAAAGAGTTGGGATGAGTTAGGGCAACAATAATGGCATAGAGGATGGAGGTTTTCGTGCCTATAATAGGACGCTCATAGACTAACAAAGGTGGCAGATGTATCAGAGAAATGAAAGATATAAGCTGGACATTGCGTGTACTTATAGGTCTGCACTATTGGAGCTTTAGCCTTGTCGTGTGGTGAGAGTTTGCTCCTAGACGCTTCTTGCTCGCAGATGAACATGTGTTGGTGCTAGAAGCATTCAACATCTTCCTCGTCCATGTCATGCGTTAGACGCCTAGATAGGTACCATTCCTGAGTCATGTCAGTATGCGATTTAAACTCGACTCTGGACAGTAAAGGAAAGGATGGTGGCTTGGTTAGCAACTTTTTCCTTTTGTGATTAACATCCAAGGTTGAAAGCCTTGGGTAGATTCGATCTGGTAGAATGCGTACTATAGTAGATG
Organism: Spatholobus suberectus; assembly: GCA_004329165.1. Classification (NCBI taxonomy): domain Eukaryota; kingdom Viridiplantae; phylum Streptophyta; class Magnoliopsida; order Fabales; family Fabaceae; genus Spatholobus; species Spatholobus suberectus. Next base: position 214,743 of record QUWT01000022.1, on the reverse strand, counting down.
GTGAAACATTTGTGTTGGAGGGATGAACAATTGATATTTCAAGTTTGTAGAGCTTTTCACAAAGTTGCAAAATATTTGATCAAAGGGAGATGGAAAGAACCAAGCTTTTTCGAGGTCCAATGGCTTGAACTTTAAATCTGCTTGCCTGATGTAAACAATCCTTTCTGGCGCTAAACCACATCATTTTTGCATAGTTTGTTCAATCTCCTCAATTGGAGGTATTCTATGTTGGAGTACCCCAGGAAGGTGTGCAGTTAGGTGCCAAGCTCGCACAAGTTTGGGATGCCTCCTTTTGATGAACTGCTTGAGCGGTAGATGTTCAATAACTCTTGAAGGCAGAGCCAAGTATACTTCGGATGGTTGATGAATGTACTCTTCCATGTATTGCTCAAAGGAAACTAGCAAGTAGTCGAAACCAAAATTCAGCTTAGGAAGAGGTTCTGGACGTAGGATGATTGCATTATCGTCCACCAAGTTCTGTCTATTTCCTTTAACAAATAGCAAGGGCCATTCCTTCTTGGTTTTCTCCAAGACTTCTGGTTAGGTGGAGGATGTGTCCAATGTAATGAGAGAAGATGATGAAGCTTGGTTGGGGAGCTTAATGGAAAGGTATAGTTTAGTGAAGCCGGGAGTGGGAATGGTGCAAGAATAACCATCATCACCAGGTAGTAACATGTCTGGTTTAGATGTAGTTAGTGTTTGTGTTTGTGGTTGGGCTTGTGTTTGGTCAAGAGGGATAGATTGCTCAGCAGGCTTAATAATCAAGGATTCAACAATAACATCTTCAGAAATAGTACCAAAAACAGGGCCAGAGGTCTTACTTTTCTTTGTTGTGGTATGTGTTTGGTGAGCTTCAGTTGGTCATTTGAGAGGGTGAGTGGATTGGACGGCGAGGGCATCTGGTTGAAGAGGGGTTTTAATAGCAACAATCTTCTACTTTTTTAGAAGGACTCCAATAGGTTCATCATCCTCATCTTCAGATTCCACTATTAGTTAGAGTCTTCTTTGGTAAGAACGGGTGTAGGTGCAGGTGCAGTAGGAGGAGGAGCGACAACTAGAGGAGCAAGCAAAGCTAGAGGTTGTTGCATCTTAGATCTTGTTGCTTTGGATGGTTGCCTTCTAGTGGATGGTTTGGCAGCAACGATAGGATGGACGAATAGAGTTTTGTCGTCCATTGGTTCAGCTGGTTGGAAGGCTTGCTGTTCAACTGGTTAAGGTGCCTCCTTAAGTGATTCCTCTTTGACATCTACTGTCTTGGCCGTCTTCTTTAGAAGCTTCAGCACAAAACCAACCTAGGCAATGTTGTTTCCGCCAAAAAGAAACTAGGTGAACCTATGGCCTCCACCTAGAATACTAATTTGAGTTTGTGCTCCAACAAGCAGAGCAAAGAACTCCTGATATATATGTTGTATCCAGAAGATCTTGTTCAGTAGGGCAGCGTAGGTAATCTAGTCAAACTGTCCTCAACCCCTTAGAGTCTTGAAAATGTTGCTGAGAATGAGGTGAGGGAGGTTGAAATGTTATCTGGTGAGCATGTGGAATAGAGTGAACTTGTGTAGTTTTGGCAGTTTTTAAATTTTTGAAGAGAGATAAGGCGCATTAAATGCTTGTTCAAGCGTACATGTTTAATGAGGGTGGCTTACGGTGCATAAGTGACTCAGACAAGAATAAAGCATTTATTTCAATTCATTATTAGTGAAAAACATTATTGTATATAGATGAAGATATTTATACACATAAATATGAACCATTATGGAATGTGAACCATAAGGCTAATGCATGCATGCATGATAGATGATGTAATGATAATGGACGCTATCTATCATTGGATGGTCAAGGCACATAAAAGAAAACTATTCCTTTATAAATTCCATACTGAGACGGTCTCGAATGTGGAAGAGTTTATCTTCAGGGAATGGTTTTGTAAATATATCTGCTAATTGATTTTCAATGTTAATGAACTAAATATCAATAACCCCTTTCTGAACATAATCTATTATAAAGTGATGTTTTATTTTGATGTGCTTTGCTTTAGAATACAATATAGGATTTTTAGATAAATTTATGGCAGCAGTATTATAACAGAGGATAATTTTACTTTCATAGATACTGTAGTCCTCTAGTTGATGCTTAATCCACAGAATTTGTGAGCAACAGTATGTTGCTGATATGTACTCTGCTTCTGTTATAGATAGGGTAATCGTCCCTGTCTTTTGCTCGTCCAGGAGACAAGATTTCCACCAATGAGGTGACATCCTCCACTAGTGATTTTTCGTTATATTCTGTCTCCAACGTAGTTAGCATCATAGAATCTAATTAACCTATAATCTTTATTCGACTTAAAGCATAGACCAAGATTAGTGGCTCATTTTAAGTATCTAAATATTCTTTTTACTGCTGTGAGATGCAGTTCTTGGGATCAGATTAAAAATGAGCATAGAGACATACACTAAACATGATATCAGGTCTGGACGCTATAAGATATAGTAAAGATCCAATCATACCTCTGTATGTGGTTTCATCTACCTTTTTGGATGTCTTATCCTGTCCAATTGTTGAAGATGGATGTATTGGTGTGCTCATTTCTTTCGCATCATCCATTTTGTACTTCTTGAGTAGCTCTTTTGCATACTTCGTTTGATGTGTGCATATGCCATTGTTAGTCTGTTTCACTTGTAATCCCAGAAAGAATTTTAGTTCTTCCATCATGCTCATCTTGAATTCTGCCGTCATAAGCTTGGAGAAATCCTTGCACAAAGCATCATTAGTAGCACCAAATATAATATTGTCCACATATATTTGTGCAATAATAAAATATGAATAGACATTTTTGCGAAATAGAGTAGTGTTTACTTTTCCTCTTATGAAACCATTTTCTAAAAGGAAAGAACTTAGCTTTTCATACCAAGCTTTAGGAGCTTGCTTTAGTCCATACAAGGCCTTTTTAAGTTTGAAAACATGTTTAGGAAAGATATCACACTCAAAACCAGAAGGTTGTTTCACATAGACTTCCTTACTTATTATGCCATTTAGAACTGCACTTTTTACATCCATTTGATAAAGCTTCATATTACTATGAGCAGCAAATGAAAGTAAGATGTGAATGGCTTTTAGTCTAGCTGCAGGTGCAAAAGTTTCAGTGAAGTCTATACCTTTTTGTTGAATGTACCCTTGAGCTACAAGTCTAGCTTTGTTTCTTACCACTTTACCAACCTCGTCCAGCTTGTTACGAAAAGCCCATTTTCTTCCTATTATGGATTTATCTTTAGGTATAGGAACTAGCTTCCACACGTCGTTTCTTTCGAATTGGCTTAGCTCTTCCTTCATGGCAAAGATCCAGCCTTTGTCTAGGAGAGCTGTGTCTACTGTCTTTGGTTCCATTTAGGAAATCAAAACATCTTTTCACTTGTTTCCCTTTTTGACATGCATCATAGAGAACATTAGATTTGTATACAAGACTTGGAAGTCCTCTTACAAGGTTATGCTTGTTTAGCTTTGAGATTAACCTCAAGCTTACATGTCCAAGTTTCTTGTGCCAAATCCATTGGTTCTCGTTAATGGATACTAGACATGACACATTTCAATTTGTAAGGTAATTTAGGTCAATCTTATATGGATTGCATTGCCTCTTAGTAGAAAATAATATAGATCCATCCAACTTTCTGACTGTACATTCATCTTTGTCAAATAAGACATTATGTCCATTGTCACATAATTGACTTATGCTGAGCAAATTGTGTTGAAATCCTCCAACATATAAAACATTATCAATGGAAGGAAAAGGGTGTTTACCGATTTTACCTATACCTGTAATCTTACCCTTCTAATTTTCTCCAAAAGTGACCCACCCACCATTATTTGGTTAGAGGCTTTAGAACATAGACTTTTCTCCTGTCATGTATCGTGAGCAGCTACTGTCCAGGTACTATGATTGGAGTTTCTTTTTTGTTGTCAAGCAAATCTGTAACAAGAATAATCATAGACTTAGGTACCCAAATGGACTTGGGTCCTTTCTTATTAGTTCTGAAGACGTTGGACGCCTTCGTGACTGGATGATGAATGCATCATGATGATTCATAACCAGTTTTTTCACAATATTTGTAATCATTAACTAGTTTAGCTGTTCCAGAAACTTCCTTTTTAACAAAGTCAAGTCCAAACTTGTCATGTGAACTTCGTTTATAAGATAAAATTTTATTTAAATTTTTAGTCCCATTGACAAATTTGGATAGACTTTCCTTTAGGTGGTTTACTTCCATCTGAAGTCCTATGACTTCATTTGGAGGTATCACTTTTGGAACATCCTTTGCCTTTAATTTTTCATTCTCTTTCAAGATATTTTCATAATTTTCTTTAAGTAAATTGAATTCTTTTGTCATCTTGAAAAACTTCTTTTTCAGTTCTTTGTAACCTACGGAGAGAATTGAAGAATTAAAGAGAAATTTATTATATGCTTCTTGAATGGAAAATATGTCATTGAAATTTACCTCTTCATCTTGCTCATCCTCTGAGCTTTCTGAATTGGTCTCTGCCATGAGACATATATTAGCTTCTTCCTCTCCTTCTTCTTCTAACGAGGATAGGTCCATATCCTTCCAAGTAGCCATGAGTCCTTTTTTCTTCTTTTTGAAGAAGGTTTTCTTTTTCTCTTTTTGCAAGCTTGGACATTCAGTTTTGAAATGTCCAAGCTTCTTACATTCGAAGTAGACTGGTGGACTATTCTCTTTAGGCTCTTTGCTGAACTTCTTTATAAAGTTTCTAACTCTGGACCCTCCTTTCTCTCTCCACATGGCTTGTATCTTTCTTGATATGAAAGATATCTCATCCTTATCAGAGTCATCTTCTTCAGATGCTTCCTTAGACGATTCTTCCACATTCAGGGCTTTGGATGATGATCCCTTTATTAGACACTAGACAATGCAATGGACTTTCTTTTCTTTTCTTCGTCCTGTTTTAGCTCCAACTCATGAACTTTGCGAGTTCTAAGTAGCTCTTCCATTGAGAGTGATGCTAAGTCTTTGGACGCTCTCAATGCTGTAACCTATGATCTCCATTGTCTAGGCAAACTTCTTAAAATTTTGTCAATATAATCATAGTCATCATAAGTTTTACTTAGGGATCTCAGGTTATTTATGATAGTTTGAAATTTACCGAACATTAGTTCAATAATTTCATTATCATCCATAGTAAATAGTTCATATTGTCTTACAAGTAAGCTTAGTTTAGATCTCTTTACTTGTGAGGTACCATCATAAGGAAGCATGAGTATATCCCACATCTTTTTGGCACTTCTTAAGCTATGCACTTTTTGTAACATCCCCAATTTTAGATTATAGAAATAACAATATATTTATAGTTAAGACTTCTCATAGGCAACATTAATAATAGTTCCCCTTACATAGAATGCTATAAGAATAAGATAATAGGACCCTGAACTGGACTTAAAGATCCAAGATGGCCCATCAAGCTACCTACACACACAAGATTTATATAGGAGAAAGAAGGGAAAGTTAGAGAGAGAAAGTGAAAAGAAAAGAGAAAAGAAGAAAGAGAAGGACAAGAGAAGAAAAAGAGAAGAAGGAGTAGAGATCTTCACCCCTAGAACTCGTCTTCGTGCCTCCCCTAGGTGAGTGCTTCCTCCTTATCCTCCCCTTTTCCTTTGATTGTTGTTTATTTTCCTCTTTTCCTCCTTGTTTTCTTTGAAACCCAAGTTTGGGTTTTTACGGATTTTTGAGGATTAAGCTTGATTGAGGGGTTTATTTGGTGGATTAATCAGTTAGGAATGTAACAAAAATTTTTGGAATTGTTGTATAGCAATTAATAGCCAAGGAATTAAGAAATCGCACCTTATATACCCTTGTTCATGTCGTAAATGTCGCTGGGTGCCACTAGATGTCGTTGGGCATCATTCTTCTAGTGCCCAAAAAGGGTTTTTGGCAACCTGTTGCCAGGCGACAGAATTCTCTTGCTGGGTGACAGGGTCGCTGGGCGACGATATGGCCCTGCCGGGCGACATGGCTATTGTTAACCAGAGACCAAAAATGGGTCTTTGGTGACATGTCACCGGGTGACAGTATTATGGCGCCGGGCAACAAGACTATTTTTGAGAGAAATTAGGATTTTAGCTAAGTGAGAGTTGAATCTAGAAGGAGTATGATTGCACCTTTGTTTTCTATGCTTGTTCTTGAATGTTTGCCTCTTGATGTGATGTTGTGTTGCATTTCATTGACATAGTTTGTATGCAACGACAAACCCTATATAATAAGACATTTAAGATGTTTAAGACACCATCAGATGCCTCCTTAGCAAAAGGTGGGGATTTTTCCCTAAGTTTATGAAAGGTTTTCATGAAAGAAAAGGTTTTAAGAAAGAATTATGCTTTGAGAAAAGTATATGTTTTTAAATAAAGATATTTTAAAATGGAAAACTATGTTTTCAAAGAAAAGTATCTCTTTAGAAACATTAGGACCTCTTCGGTTTCGGTTATGTCCAAGTTGCACCCTCAGCATACTACGGTGTGCAAACCATAGTGAGGATTCCAAGGTTACCAAGGAGAGATGAGGTTTTATGCAACTATAAGATGAGTTGAAAAAGAAAAAGGGCTAAGAAGCCCCCTGTGTCAAGGGAAGGGATTATCATCCTTTAGATGCTAGGGGAAAAACAACATCCTTTGGTAAAGGAAGGATAGGTCCTTCAATAGAGAAGGACATAGTCATTCTTCGGTAAAGGAAGAATGTTGAAGGAACTGCTTCGATAACTGAAGTGGTTTAGCCACTTGGACCGGTGGTAGTAAGAGGTTGAGCTCGAGCAAGAGGGACGCTTCTTAATGGCTACAACTCAGCCAAGAAAAGACGGTATGCAAGTGAAACTTAATAATAAAGATAAAGAGAACTACATAGAATAGAAACAAAACTAGGATATGATTGATGTGAATGCCTTTGCGAGGCATGTATGTTGCCCTATGGGATATATGATGATGTGTTTGCCTAGTTATAAGTGAGTACAGTTAAACCCAGACTAGGAAAGCTATGTGCTTAGTGAGGACATAGTTTATGACTGATGTTACCCGTTGGGTATGCGAGGGATTTACCCCAAAGACAGTTTATGTATTAATCTCGAAAGGGTCATAAAAGAGAAATATAAAGATAAGAAAAGGTAAATCCTCATCGAGTGTCATAGAAAATAAAAAGTCCAGAAGAGGTTATAGAAAGAGTTTAGTTCTTCTCTAAGTGATGGGAACACAGTTTTCCAATGTAAAAGACCAGTATGGGTTATAGGACCAGGGGCTTAGGCCTATTAAAGATTAACAAGCCTTAAGTTGGGCCCAGTCTATTAGAATAAGAGATAAAGAGATAAGAGACTGGGGGTTTTATTAAGAGGTAAAACCATGAAAGGATAAGAAAAGGATCTCTAGAATAGAGGATCAGCCTAGAATCCTTGGAACACTCACTCAGACAATATGTCTCATCCCTTTTATGTTTCATGTTTTTATAGGTTGAGCAGGTGAAGTCTTCTTGGGAGTAGCTTGGAGCATAGAGCTTGAAGTCATTGCAAGAGGAAGAGTTTATAGTTTTGGACCTCCCAATATCTAGGAGTTAGTTTATATTTATGTTTTCTTTGTTCATGTTTTGTACAACACATAAGTGCCAAGAGTTTGGTATTACATGTTGTAAGTATGTTTTTGTAATCCAAGTTTAAGTTTTAGTTTCTGCATAGTTCCTCTGATATTCTTATATTCTAAACTCTTGTGTTTTAGCATTATAAGTAGGCAAAAGGTAATACTCTTTAGGGTGTTACACTTTTCCTGTTTAGATTCAGATAGAGCACACATAATAGTATTTTGAGCTTCAGAGTTAAGTAAGTACCTTTGTTTGTGTGCTTTTATCCACTAACCTCCTAGTAACTCAGTTTTGCTTTGGTCTAAGGGCAAATAGTCACCAGTTTCCACCACATCCCACATGTCGATGTGGCATGCGTCAAAGAATGCTACCATTTTTTGTTTCCAGTAGTCATAGTTTTGACTTTTGAAGAGTAGTGGTTTGTGTATAGCTTGTCCTTCTTTATCCATGTATGCTTAGGATCTTGTTACCCCTGCACTGTTAGATGCTCAACCCCAGGTTGAATTGTGCATTTAAAGAAAACTTTTCCACTTAAAAAGGGTTTTCAAAAATAGTTTAAACGAAAGGATAAGGGAAAGAACAAGTACACAAAGATTTTATACTGGTTCACTCAACATGAGCTACGTTTAGTCCCTTCACCCATAAGGTATTCACTAACCAATCTAAGGTTATACACCAAGTATTCTTTCACTGCCTCTTCAGGCTTTACAACGCAATCAACCTAGAATGCTTAACTACCCAAGTATTCTCTTTCACTGAGCCTTTCCAAGCTTTCACAACAAAAATAGTTGTTTTTAACAAAAACCACTCACAATGTGAGAATGTAAAAGTTTTAGCATAATACAAAATTACTTTAGAAAATATTTAAAGATCGTCCAATAGTTGTAAGAAAGCAATGCTCGTTCTTTGTTATTCGTGGGTCTCTCTCTATCTTCATTCTTCTTTCTTGATATATATAGTTTTTAGAAGAAAATAGCCGTTGAAGGGAATACAGCTTCTGTCTTCAAGGAGGGGCACATGTATTGAGCTTTCAGAGAAGTCAAAATAGGTAACTTTAGATTTTGCAACAAAACGAAAAGTGTAGGACTATATTGGAGGGTTGCTTTTCTAATCATTCTTCTTTTGGCTTGGCAATTTGATAAGTTGACTTCCTTTTTCTGTAACACTGCGTGTATTCACTAAAATGCATCTATCCTTCATTTAAAGCTTGTACATTTGAATGTTATTAGTCTTGAAATAGATAAGGCATAAAATACGAACAACACTTACATAAAACGTATAGTCTAGACAGATTTCAAAGGCTCAGAGGAATTAGGACTTACGCTTGGATGATCATTTTATATGAGTCTCAGCCTTAAAATACTTAGCTCATTAAGATAGATACTTACTTCTGGACAGTCGTTATCTATGAGTCGCTTAGATGCTTGTTTAATACTGGCGCATTGTATGCCACGGTTTTGGACACTGTAAAACATATTTTTTGCAATAGAAATTTAAACTTTAATAAATTTGTTATCTTCAAAACTTTGAGGGACTAGACGTTTTATATGTCTTTGGTTCCAACAAAGATTATAAAAGTTTATTTCTTCTCTTTCATTCCCAACCAACCAAGTACCATGTAACATTAGTTTTAGAGTTATTATTATCATAAAATTCACTTTCTCCTCATATCATGTATCATGTCAATCATTTTTTCTCTCTTCTATTTTTATTTCTCTATCTCTCTCTTCATATACCTCAAAATCACGATGTACATTGAACATTTTCCTTAGTTTTGCTTGCAATAATTAATTATGAGAAACTAAAATGTTACCTCACTATCATTGCTATACAACTTCATTTTCATTCCCACAAATGAGATTTTCTATTCATTCCATGGTCTTATTATTTTTATCCTTATAAATTGTACGAATATTATTGTTGTTGCATTGTGGTTAAATCGGTTGCAAACGTTGGGGTTATTTCTATCTAGGGATGGAAATAGGCCAGGCCGTCTCTTGGGGGCCTATCGCTTGGCCTACATAAAGCCTGACGTGGCTTGACTCGTTTATTAAAAAGCTAGGCTTAGGCTTTTTAAAAAGTCTATTTAGGTAAAAGGGCCAAGCCATAGGCCTTCAAAAAAACCTATTAAACCTAACAGGTCGATCTATTTATATACATATATAATAAAATATTATTATATGATATATTATGTTATATTATATATACATAATTATATATAATATATATAAAACATATAATAATATAAAAGAGTGTGTAACTTTTAACAGGTCTTTTTAGTTCAATAGGGCTTTTTAGCCTAATAATTCTACTTAGACTAATAGGCCTATCTTTATAAGTCTTATAAGAAAATAGGCTTTTAAACAAGCTTACAAGCCAAGCCAGACTTTTATGCAGGTTAGGTCATAACAGGTAAATAGGTCAAGCCCAAACTTTATCTTTTTAATGAAGGTCAGACACAAGCCTACCAAAGTCTGCTTGACTTGGCCTATTTCCACTCCTATTCTATAACTACATTTAAAAAATTTAAATTAAAAAAAAATTGCGTTGCAGTTACTAAGCCTTTTTTTTTAAAATGAGGATCACTTTACAATTGAAGTGTCGGATGCAATTGCACACACTGAGGCAATATATTCTAGATCACATTAAGCAATGCAATCTGTAATTTAAAAGCATGGAATAATAATATTTACTCAATTTCAAAACTCAAATAATTTACGAGATCGTATGGATTTAAAAGGAGGAACGGACACATCAAATGGGCTAATATATTACTATCTAGATATTTTACATGCAACTCTACCAAATAAAAATAATTAAATTCACATTGGACCACTTCAACCCCCTCCTCCCAAAAAAATAAAATACTATCATCATATATGGGTGATATACAGAGGATTCTTTTTACTTGAGAAAGAAAAAATATACTTTACTATAAATAGTTAAAATTATTAATTACTTAAAGATCATTTAACTACTTAAAAAATGAAGACATTTATATTATAATTATAATTATAATTATAATGTTATAATGTAGTATAATAATATATATGATTTACATTTGCTACTTTCACCTCTAGGTGTTTGAACCCATAGCGTATGTAGTGATAAATAGTCACAAATTGCACATCTAAGTTATATATATGCTAATAATATACTCTCTAAAGCACTCATTTACAATAGAAATGTTGCAGGTGTTTGAACTCATAGCATATGTAGTGATAAGTAGTCACAAATTGCACATCTAAGTTAGAATTGTGGAAGCTCAAAATTAAATTCTCATCATATCTTGAAAAGATATGATGACGTATTGGATTTGGATACAAGCTTTAGTCATTAGAAGAGATGAATTTTAATTGAAGTACTTTATAATTTATTTAATTTTAAATAATTTTAAAAGAATAATTTCATAAAAAATATACAATATACCCTTTTTTATTTGCTTCTTTAGTTACTCTTCAATTATTAACCACATCCACAGGCTATTCAATACCATATGATTTTTATTTTTGAACTCTGATTGTATTTTTTAGCATGAATGTTGGAGGAGTTACATGGGCAGGTCAAAATACCAAGAGATAAAAGAGGGTTTTCGCAATGTCATGTTATTATGCGTGGCTATGTTACTTGTATTACTCTACTTTACTTTCCTAGCTCTCTATACCTGTATAACTACTGCTTGGCGAAATAAGAGAGCTCTGGGAAGAAACTAGTCACTGAACAGGAAGTCATTACCCAAAAGATCATTAAGAATAGGAGATCAGGGAGAGGAAACTATCTTCAGATTTAATGGTTGCTTTAAAAAGATTATCTATTTAAATTCCAAGTTTTCATGTTAAGAAGAATCTACATAATTACTTATGATTTAATCCCTTAAACCACAAGCCTAATTTCCACAATCAACCCTTAATCGCTTAGGCAGTTCAATTGCAAAAATTACATTAAGAACAAAAGCTCTATTTTTCTCTAATGAAGCAAATCTCATTCCTGAAATATGTCATTTTAGGTACTTGATTTCAATTCAGAATTCAACTAGTATTTTCCAATCATCAATTGATTCTTAAATCATTCAAAGGTTGATCAGGCCAAAGAAAGCATTAAGCATAGAAATCAAATACTAACATATAACATTGGAATTCAAATAGAAACAGAGAATAACATTTACATTGAGATATTAATCTAGCTAACTTACAGCCCAACAATTAAGGAACTATCCACTTATAATCATTTTACAAACGCCACTTGAAATTCCTTGTAATCTTGATCTTCAAAGCCTTTGGAAAATTGTCTCCAACCCTTTAGCTCCCTTTCAATTCGTAGTAGAGTCTTATAGAAAATTATCAACCCTTAATTCTTCTGAAAAGTCACTTTAAATAAGGAAAGCTTCTCATTAATGCGTGATTAGCGCTATACTCTAGGCTCTAAGTGCCCTTTAATCACTAATTCATAGGGTCTCTGGTGGTTGGGCACTAAGCCCCCTGAGGTGGGCGCTTAGCCCTTTGACTGCTAGCCTTTTTGGCCATTGAGCGCTTAGCCTTCTGAAATGAAGGCTAAGCTTAACTTCGATTTTCCTTGCTGAACTTGGGCTGGGCCTTCAACTCATTGGGTTCTCATCTTGGACTATCCACAAAGTTGTTGTTAGGCTTTTAATCGACACAAAATAACATAGAAATAAGTAAAAACTATAAATATTCACAAAATAAAGAAAATTTAATTTTATTAACTTATTTCACTCAAAAATAACTAAAACTTAATATAACCATAAAAACTTATAAATAATAAACAACTTTTATCATCTAACAGTCTAATTATACCCTTATCCAATAACTCCTCAATCTGCCTTTTTAGTTCTTCCAACTCATTAGAAGCCATTCTATATGGTGCCATTGAAACCGGTCTTCTCCAGGAACTAAATCTATGGCAAACTCAGCTTCTCTTGGAGGTGGTAAGTCATGCACATCATTAGGAAAAACTTTTGGAAAAGTCTCTGACCACAACGATGGATTCCATTAAGTCTAGTCTAGGAATAGTCTTCTCGACCTCTAAGAAAGATAACGCCATGTATCCTTGGGATCCTTCTTTCAAGGTAACCTGCACTTGGTTGGTAGTCAAAAATCCAGTATACTCGCGGTTGAGAAATATCAAAGTCTTTCTAGCACAATTTATCAGAATATGGTTGGTAGATAACCAATCCATACTTAGGATAACATCTAACTTCGAAAGAGGAAGACAAATAAGATTCAAAAGAAAAGATCAAGCATGTACAAAAATAGGACATTTAGAGCAAATAAGATAAGTTACAATAGGTTTAGCTATAAGAGTAGAAACAAGGTAAATCAATAGGCAATTGACAAGTAGACAATCCTAACTTCCTCATACAATCATAGGATATAAAATAATGAGTAGCACTTGAGTCAAATAGTACAGATAAGAGATCACCAACTATGACATATTTTGCCCTTATTAGGTCTTTGGACTCTTGGACGTCAACTCCACTCATGGCAAAGACTTGACCAATCACTGTAGGTCTCTTGTCTTCACTACGTTGACTGTAGGCTTTACCTTTAGTTGCTTCGTGCAATCATTCTTTATGTGCCTTGCTTTCCCACACTAGTAACAAATTGGACCTATCAACAGACAAGTGCTAGCAAAATGAAGTTTCCCACATTCAAAACATCGAATTGTCTATCGCTTTATTTAGAAACTAGCTAGAATACTTTTAACTGCCATAACTCCTTATCTTGACTGCTACTGCAATGTAAATCTCTGCTATTTAGGTGGTCTACCATAATGCGTCTTTTACTAAAACCCCTTCTTTATACTTGAAGATCCAACCCTATGTGTCCTGTGCACTTTGCTCCCAACCTTCAAAAGTTCAACAATCTTGATCTTTTCTACTAACAAATGAAACTGATGGATCTCCATCAGAACAATCGTCTCCCTCAACTCGTGCTTCAAACCTTCCATGAATTGTCTAGATCTCCACTCCTTATTGCTAGCCTGATCATAGAACCTAGTCAAATATTCAAACTTACTCAAGTACTCAGCCACACTCAAAATCCCCTAGTACAATCTCAAGAACTCTAACTCATTCAAATATTGTGCACTAGCCAAGTGACAGCCATACCTCGCGTCTTCTTCAGTCCACGAGCTCCTTGCCACCAATACAAGCCTTACTGATTAACATGTATGTGGCATATGTCAACTTCTATTCATCCATGCAGTTCATCACTCTGAAAATCTTCTCCAGCTCCTGAATCCAAAGATTGGTTGAATTCAGATCAGAATCACCCTTAAACTGAGGAAGGTCACTCTTCTTAAATTTCACCAGTCCTTAGAATTCAAGGGGTATCATTTCTTGCCTTATTCCGTCATGACAAGTTACCACATCAAAATGAGACATAACCTCTTAATGCTGCTATGCCATAACAGTCTGTTGCTGCATCATCACCGCAACCATAGCTTTTAATGTATGATTCAGAGGAGAGAAATCCACTTGTGGTGGATGGTCGGGCCTCACCATCGTACCTTGTAAGAGCAAACGACATCAACAATAGGTAAACAAAAAGCAACAACTCCTTATCAAGCAAAGCTGTAACACCCTATTTTTTTTAATGTATGATACAATGTTTTGATGATTAAAAAGTGAAAATTAGATATCTACTCTAGGTAATTAAAAGAAATAAATGAATTGTCGTTACGTATGAATTGTGGTATGTGATGATGGTTGTATGCTGTTTAATTGAAATTAGGGTTTGAATTTAGGAAACTTAAGATATGTGCTTGAGACAATTTAGGTGTGTTGTTGGAGTGATTTTGGGCTTTTAAAGGAAAATAGTTAAGTTAGACTAGTTGTGAGATATCAAGAGTGGTTTGATGAGTCATGGGCCTTAGTCAGCCCAAAGTTCGTGTGAGAGTTTCGGAAAGTTGAGTTATATAAGAGAAGGGGGAGGAGCTTCTCTCTCATTTTCTCCTATTCTCATTCTCTCTCTTCTCTTTATCTTTCTCAATCTCTTTTAGAATCTCTCAAGTTCTTAAGGGCATCAAAGGATTTCCAAGCTCAATTCAATGAGTTGGTAAGAGAAGGATCGATTCTGGAAGGTTTTCTCAAGGAACCTAAATTCGAATTCGGGAACTTTTAGAGGTAAAGGAAGCTTACTTGAGTTGTAATTTGGTGGGTTGATTGTTGTTAAGTGTGATTCTCACATTGGATTGTGTTGAAAACTGATTTGGTTTGAAATTTTGTGAAATTTGTTGTTAAAATGGGTTTTCTTGAGTTTTGAATGATTTTGCTTATGTATGTTGTTTTGTTTGCAAAACTCTATTGAATATATTAATTTTGGATGTGGTGTGAATCTGTTGGATCTTGTTTGAATTAGATTAGGGTAAGGATAAGTGAAAAGGTTGGATTTTGGGTTTTTTCTCAAAGAGAGTCGCTAAGCGACTCAGGGCTTCACCAGGCAAAGTGCCCTGTAATTAGATGAAGTTGTTAGTTTGAAGATTCGCTAAGTGACCCCTATTGTCGCTGAGCGAGTGTTCTTGAGGTAGGATGAATGAGTGAAGAAAAGAGGAGATTCACTGAGTAAAAATCACTTCCCTGAGTGATTGATCATAAGAATTCTAAATTTTTTCAGAAAATGGTTCGCTAAGCAGTAAAATACTTGTTGGGCGAGGGAATAAGCGTTACAAAGTGTTTTGAAAGTGTATGCTGAGTGAGACATGTCCTCGCTAAGCGAATTGGAGCCCTGGATATTTATGGCTCTCTGTTGTAAGTATCTCGTTGAGCGAAAAACATGTTCGCTGACCGAGAATTATACCTGAGACTTGGCTGCTCTTTGGAATGGCTATTCGCTAAGAGATACTCATGTTTGTTGACCGAAGGATGAGAGGGAAAGCTTGGATTTGTTGAGCAATGCTTGTTATCGTTGAGCGAGAACCCTAGGTATAGAGGAGAAGAGGGTCATTTATGGAGTTAAGTTCACTGAGCGAGGCTTATACTCGATGAACGAGAACCTTTGAGAGGGAAAATGTTCTTTCTGTATGGAAGGTACTCGCTGAGCAAGCATAAGGGTCACTAAGCGAACATGTATTTCTGTTGTGTTGTGTGAGAATTTGTAAGAAAATGGTAGTTGAGTGGAAGGTTACTTAAGTAGAGCCTCCACTAATTGCAGTGTGTTGTGATGGTGAGACATTTCACAAAAAGTGTAGGTTGCTAAGATAGGACCTCACCTAAGATGTGTGAGATCTCTCATGAGGTATGTGTTGCTTAAACAAAGCTTTACTTGTTGACCATGTAAGAGGCTAGATTGGGCTTGCATGGAGTTGGTAGTGATTGTTGGACCACAGGTGGTGCTGAGTAGGGCATGTGTTGTGACTAATGCATTTCATGCATATGTTGGTTGAGGTCGTGTGGGCCTCAAGCCGTGTGTAGGTAGGCATGGAAATTGGATGGTTGATAAGAGTTGCAGCTTGGATGGGCCTCCAACCTAGTGTCTGGATAAGATGTAGGGTCAAAATGATGGACCTTGGGGATGAGTGGACGGGTAATCTTGCCGGGGTCTAAGGCAGTGCAGGCCTTGTGTCGCGGTAAGCCACCACTTACATTCACTTATCCTGACAAACCACTCAGCTTATCTGTGGATCAAAGTTTTGTCAATCCCTGAATGGTGCTTGAAGGCCATCGTAGGGAGTATGACCTGGCTGATCGCCCGAAACGTAGAAAATCTCTCATGAGTCGTGTCATTCATGCATTGACATGTGAATGTTGAAAGCATGGTGTATTGTGCTATAATGTACGTAAGCTCATTTTTATATAGTTTGGATTCCCAATCAGTATGTTGGTGTTTTGATGATATAGATTGTATATTATATAGTTGTTTTTGTTTCATAAGCTTACCTTTGCCTAGCTATTTTGTCTTGTTATGGTTACTGTTGTTTGTGGTTGTGGTTATTTAGTGATGTGATTGTGATGATCACGGCATTTGGTGTGGGAGCAAAAGGCAAAGCATCCACATACCCATCTTCCCACAGTTGATGCATGAAGGTCTTAGTGGAAATAGTAAAAGGCACTTTATGGGTGGAGCTTTTTTGGAAGCTCTTTTGATTCTTTTGTAGTTGATGTATATGTTGTATAGTTGACCAGCCATAGGGAGTCTTTTGTATCCTTCTCCCTTGGTATTATATAACTTGGTTTGTGTATTATATTATGTCATATCTGGTATATATACTTTATAGTATGTATGATGTTATAATAGCATGTTGATTATTTATTATTGAATATTGTTGTAATGTGAGGGGTAGTATGGAGTATTGTAGCAACAGAGGGTCATCACAAAAGCATTCGAGTCCATCGACCAAAACAAACAAAATTATCTTCCAAGGGAGATAATTACACATAACACAACGAAAGCTCTGATACCACAATTGTGACAACTTGCAATATGATCACCATGAATCGTCACAAGTGAACATTAAAAGAAATTGCCATCTAGTCATCTATTTTGATTTTGAGTTGAATTAGGAAAAACTTTTCATTAACTTGCTTGTGAAAATATGGATAATTTTTTTCTAGTATAAACCGGCTTATTGTCAACACATCGCAAAAAGAAAGTCATACATGAAGGTAAACACATAATACATTACCATACATAAAGAGGGCATGCCTAGCATGCAAAGTATTGAGTGCATAGCCATAGCAAGGTCCAACATAAACATGAAATATCAAATAACATAAGGATAGTGAGAGAGGTGTACGACAATGAACCCAAAATACAACACAAAAGGGGGAGGGGATACATAACTCACTCCTCAGAACTGGCCACGTCTACTCAAAAGATAAAACATAACTACGTTGTCTCTTAGAGATAATGAGGAGAGGTAAAGGGTGTGTCTCATCGTCGTCATCGTCGTAATCGCCTTCTACAAAAGAAACATGGCCCATTGTAAGGAATGTAGAACCTTTCGTGCAAATCCAAGATATCCACTCGAATCGAAACTACAGTTGTAGAAATAATGGGACCGTGTGGTGTGTAGAGGGTGGGAAGCAGATTATCAAAACGCACTTGATAGGCATCAGCATCAATTGTCTAACCATCTCGGCCATTGTGGATGGTCGATGTCAGCACCACACTAAAGGCATCACTCTGAGGGGGATACACCACCTACTCCCATGATCAAAGACAATCGCAATCATCACAGTCACACAAGCAAAGATAACCTACCCAAAAAAATAATCTTAGCATTCGAAACATACATCATACTAAGCATAAGTTAAAGCATACATTTAATTAAGACAAATAAACATACACAAGATTTTCATTTCATTATTCTTGATTGAAGTGTGACCAAATATGTAATACAAACCATGAACCTAGACTCTCCATGGAAATCTAAAATCTAAGCAACTAACTTGGATATTCTTTAATCATGGTATAATAAACATAGATACCTTCACCAGGGTTCTCAAAGCGGCACGTGCCTAAACCATTTGGGGAATACTGGCCACTAATCATGGGAACCAATACACATTGTCAGGATTCCCATATAAGGGAACCACCACCACAACCCAAGGCCTCGATCTCTTGTGGAATTGGGCCATCTCTGTAGTCCTTAAGCTTTCACACCCAACTTGCACTGTAACACCTTAAATTTTAGGTTCTAGAAAGAAATCATAAGGTAACTCCTAGTATTATGTGTTATTGGATAAAAGACGCTTTAAAGTTATTATTATTATTATATTTCTTATTATTATTGTTGTTCCTATTGCCGTTATTTTATATTTATTATTGTTGTTGCAACAATTATTATTATTATTATTATCATCATCATATCATCATCATTATTATTATTTTTGTGTTGTGTTGTTATTATATTTATTGTTATTATTATTATTGTTGTTGTTGTTGTTATTATTATTGTTGTTATTAACACCTTAGTATTAGAAATTAGTAGGAAGTTTATCATAGAACCCAAAAGAGCATCTAGGGCCCAATAGGGAACTAAAGTCCACTAAGCTACATATCCACCCATATGTTATAAGAAGGGAATAAGGAAGGAGAATTAGGTTTAGCCGTCACAAAATAGAAGAAGAAAGAAGGTAAAGAAAATAAGGAGAAAAAGAAGAAGAAAAGGAAAAGAAGAGGAAGAATAGAAATCGGAGAACCCAAGCCCTAGAACTTAGCTTTGTATATCCCTAAAGGTGAGTGCTCTCCCTATGTCCTTCCTTGTCCTTTATGTTATTTGTTTATCTATTTACCTTTTCACCCTCCTTATGCCTATGTTTAGGGATTTGATGGGTTTTGAGGGGATTGTGAGTGAATGAGGAGTTTATAGATTAGATTGACTAATTATTAAGGTAGAAAAAGTGATTAAGAATTTAATTATTTATTTTGGAGAAGTTAAAAACCAAAGACTTGTAACAACCCAACTTTGCTACTAAACAACCTTGCTAAATATACACCTTATCCACTTATCAAGTGAATAAAAAAAAATCAAATTATAACATGTCTATATATAAGTTATGCACATCAACTGAGAGATCTACCTATCTCTCCTAGTGCCATACATGCATACCTGTTCAACTCAAATAATCATACATACACAATAAATGGGATAACACCAGCCTATATCAAGCATGTACGAAATATACATCACTAAGAAAACAGAATACAAAACTCACTTCCTATAGCTGGTCACTTTATACATCATTTTAAAAGAAATAAACAACAATAAGGAATATCAATTCCTTTAAGGAAAAGAACAAAAAGATGATTCTTTATACTTGTTCAATCTTGCCACCGGCTGAAACGAAGCTTCATCACCAACTAAGTGAAGCTAAACCTGCCAAACACTCAACATCTGCTCCCACACCAAAGACGTGATCATTACAGGCACGAACCACATGTGCAAACAACGCAAGGGTAAGTTTACTTAAAATAATAACTATAACAACAGTACAACCATAACAACAACAACCTTAACACAACAACAACAACTATATTAACAACACCTCTATCACTACCATCACCAGTCATAACAATTACAAACAACAATAATAACCAAGTAGCAACAACCATACTACCTCCGTTACTAACACATAACACAACCACAATAATAATTGCCAAGTACTTATAGCAACAACAGCATCGAACAACCATAATAACAATTTCATCAACATACAAGTTTGGATTCCATCTCATTAAAGAATGAGTTTGCATACATACAACGCAACACATCATGCTTTCGACCCCAAAATGTCAACGTATGAATGACACGACTCTCGAGAGATTTTCTACATTTTAGGCGATTAGCCAAGTCTTATCCTCTACCATGGCCATCTAGCACCATTTAGGAATTGCCAAAACTCTAATCTATTGGATAAGCTTACATTGTCAGGATAAGTGTATGTGGGTAGTAGTATTACCGCAACACAAGGCCTGCATTGCCTTGGCCCCCTGTGGGATTACTCATCCACTTATCCCCAAGGTTCAGCTTTAAAACCACATTTCTTATCCAGGCACTAGGTTGGAGGCCTATCTGGGTACTAACTCTAGTCACCATCCACCTTACATACCTGCCCGCACACAGCTTGAGGTCCTCACAACCTCAGCCAACAACATATGCATGCCAATGCATGTATCACCACAATAATCAACTCTACCAAACAATCATCATATCATATATATACATATCAACATATCAACACAACCATCAACTCAACCACAACAGTCATCATATCATATATATGTATCAATATAACACCACGTGGCCTACTTAGCACCACCTGTGGTCCAATAGTCACCATCAACCCCATGCAATGCCTAATTCGGCCTCTTGCATGGTCAATAGATAAGGCCCTATCCAAGTAGCCCACCTCATGAGAAACCTTATACAATAATATCATACCCATCAAGTGGAGGTCCTATCTAAGCAACCTTCCACTTCATAACCAAATCCAACAATTAACCATAATTACAAAACCAAAACCTTCTTCGAAAACCATTTGGAGGATCAACAAACCTTGAAATTCATAAAATTTCACATTTTAAGATGAAAACTTTAAAAATCTGAAATAGTACATTCAGTTTTGGAATAACAAATTATGTACTGTAGCAACAGATTATATACTATAGCAAAAATGCATCAGATTTCATTTTTCACCAAAGATAATCGATTATGGGTTGCCATAATCGATTATTTCTGAAGCAAGACCAGGAAATCCCCCCCCCCTTTTTTTCAAACAGTACATAATTGATTATCCAACTGCATAATTGATTATTTCCAAAGCAAATCACGAAAACAATTTTTTGAAACTCCAAATAATCAATTATGTGACTCCTATAATTGATTATCTTCGACGATTTAAAAAAAAATGCGATTTTCAAAAGAGAAATTCAAACTTTTCAACTAAATAACATAGATTTTCAAATCAATGGTGTTCCAACAACCTCAATCCACCTCAACCAAGTTAATACAAATCAAATCATACAATCAATTCAACTTTTCATCACAAAATCATCAATTTCTCATCCAAAATTCTCAAAATTTCCCCCAAAACCTAACAAAAATAGCAACATCCACAGAGATTCAACCGATCATAAGGCAAGAAATCAGCATACCAATAGTTATTAACACAAAACAACCGATTTGTAAGCTTCCCTTACCTCTAAAAGTTCCTGAATCTGAATTTAGGTCATTAAGAATCCGGTGTCTTGACCCCAATCTTCCACAAATTGATTCTTCCTCTCACCACAATCACTAAACTGAATCCAAAATCTTCTAATACCCTTACTAACTTGATAGATTCTAGAGAGATAGATAGAGAGATGAAGAGAGGAGAGAGAAGGGAAATGAGAGAAATCTCTCTCTCGACCACCCTTTTATACTTGACCTCCCCGGAGCTCTCACACGAACTTTTGGCCAATTGAGGCCAAACTCACCAAGTCACTGCCTTGTCCCAAAATTGATTTAACTTAACTGTTTCTCTCAAAAGCCCAAAATCACTCTCACAACATATCCAAATTGGCTCAAGCACATATCTTAACTTCCTAAATTCAACCCGAATTTCAAACAAACAACACATCACTGTCACCACATACGACATACCATACATAACAACAATTCATTTATCCTTTTAATCACCTAGATTACATATTAAATTTCCACTTTTTAGTTATTAAAACACTTAATCATACATTAAGAAAAACACGGTGTTACAAAGACAATAAAATAAATAAATCAAAATTCATACCTCAGAACTGTTCGACGAATTTATATAGCCACTGGGTGACTTTTTTGAATTTCGTCAGGCTTGCTAACCAGCTGGGCTGGATACGAAATCCGTTAGGTAGCGTGAGTCTGACCGTCACTTGCCTAGCAGCCTTTCTGGCCCACTGGGCAAACACGACCTTGGCTATTCCTTTTTTTGCAGTTTTCAAACTCATTATTTACTTCTTTTTTTATTCCTTGTTGAGTTTATATTGTGTGATGTTATTTACCTTGAGAAACTGAGTGTGATATGAAATTGTATCAATGTTTAATGATAAAAGCCTATGAGAAGTTGTAAGCATGTATTTGACCACGCATCATAACATTTACGTTATGTGATGAGGAAAGTATGTAGGAATCTAGTTGGTGGAGGCCATGATTGGTTGTCTAACCCTAGCCTTAGGGGTTATCCGGTTAGGAAACTCTAATTGTTCATGCTGATCCTATGGAGCCGAGGCGTTACTAGCAAAACTGGGTAACCCTGACTAGTCACTAAGGGATATCATATTAGTCAAGGGTGCGAAAGCTGAAAGCATCGGTACAGATGATGCTTCTTATGGTTGTGCATTTACTCCTAGTCTACTTTTCAAAAAGTTTAAGTTGATACCACATGTACATGAGTAGTAATTTAGGAACATAGCGTGCATATGTATCCCGTTGTAGTGTGATATGTTGAGGTGTGCTACATTATATTATATGCAGTTTGTGTGACCTTGTCCATGAGCGATTGATGTAATATATTCATATGTGAAATTGTAATTATGTCTTATGGTGAAGCTTCAAGATTATGCATATGTGATCATATTATGCATGTGTGTTATTCCTGTTTGATGAAACAAAAATGTGGTATATCTCTAGCTACTAGGCAAAGGATGTGAAATAAATGTATGCTTGTAATTAGGATTGTCTTACTACCTTATGGATATGTGAAAGGCTAGACCCTAGGATAGTGTTATGAGGATATAATTAGATAAAAATAGTTGTGATAGAGATAGAGAAAGGGTGAATTCCTATACGGTGTAATGGAAAGGTATGAGACTAGTAATAGAGAACAAAATGAGAGTATCAAGGTAAATGTTAAGGGAGTGTCGAGTATTTTAGAATGTCTGTAGCCTTAAACTTGATCCTTAGAGACAACTTTGAATATCAAACAGAAGAAGAGTAAATTCTAAACATGGAGGGTTTAAAATACTAGAGGGACTTTTGGGTAAGAAAATATAAGTAATGAGGATGAGTTCTTAGGTTGAGAATGAGATAGTAAGCTTGTATAAAAGTTGTGAGAATGAGAGAGCAGTTAACAGAAAGTATTGACTATTGAAAGGTGTAGACTCGACCATAGGTATGAAGAATTATGAGAGACCTAGTGAGGCTAAGGCCATGAAAGATAAGTGATGAAGGTTGTCCAAGCAGAAGAGTCTAACCTAGTATAGATGTAACACCCCAAATTTTAAGTATTAGAATTGAACCACGAAGTAGATTTTAGTGGGACCCTTCCTATGTGTTATTAGACAAAAGGTGTCTTAAGAGTTATTGTTATTATATTTCTTCTTATCACTGCTCCTATTATTATTAATATTATATTTATTGTTGCTGTTGCTATTATTATTATTATTGTTGTTGTTGTTATTATTATTATTATTATTAGTGTTATTGTTATCGACACCTTAGTATTATAAATTAGTAGAAATGTTATCATAAAACCCAAAGAGCATCTAGGGCCCAATAGGAGGCTAAAGCCCACTAAGCCACATACCTACCCATATGTTTATAAGAAGAGAATAGAGAAGGAGGATTAGGTTTAGCCCGTTACAAAATAAACGAAGAAAGAAAGGTAGAGAGAATGAGGAGAAAAGGAAGAAGAAGAGGAAGAGAAAGAGAAGGATTACAAACCGGAGAACTCAAACCCTAAAATTCAACTTGCATGCTCCTAAAGGTGAGTGCTCTCCCTCGTATTCTTCCTTGTCCTTTATGTTATTGTTGTTCATCTATTACCTTTTCCCCCTCCTTATGCCTAAGATTAGAGATTTGATAGGTTTTGGGGATTGTAAAGGAGTGAGAAGTTTATAGATTAGATAGGTCTTTTGGCAATTTTTCTTTAATAAAATGATTTTGTGGTTAACGTTGGGCGTGCTGACCCACTGGACAGGGTTGCAATATCTGCCGGGCGAATTGGGTCCTGACATGACCCGCTGGGCAGGTTGGTCCTGACGCTGACCCGCTGGCGGGGATTCAATACCCGCCGGGCGGGTTCGCTGTTGGTGTGACCGCTAGGTGGACCTCTTGACTTGCCGAGCGGATATGATC
Organism: Spatholobus suberectus; assembly: GCA_004329165.1. NCBI lineage: Eukaryota > Viridiplantae > Streptophyta > Magnoliopsida > Fabales > Fabaceae > Spatholobus > Spatholobus suberectus. Next base: position 190,555 of record QUWT01000022.1, on the reverse strand, counting down.
TTCGTTATTCCGTTTTTTGTGCCTATGAACTCCTTTTTTACAATTGTTAATTCATTATTGCTTCTTTTCTTATGCCTCATTATGTTTGTACTTGTGATTGTTATTTAGCTTGAGAAAACTAAGTGTGATATGAACTTATGTCAGTGTTTCATGATAAAAGCCTATAAAAGTTGTAAGTAGTATTTGTGACCATGCATCATAACATTTGAGTTATGATGAGGAAAGTATGTAGGAATTTGGCTGGTGGAGGCTGTGATGGGCTGTATAACCCTAGCCTTGGGGGTTATTCAGTTGGGAAAACTCCAATGGTCCTGTGATCTTATGGAACCGGGGCGTACTGGCAAAACTGGGTAACCTTGACTAGCCGCTGGGGATACCATACTAGTTGAGGGTGCGAGAGCTGAAGGCATTGGTATTGTAACATCTCGGGCGCTGGCGAGGACGGGGAGTGATCGCTGGTGCAAAAGAGATGAGGCACAGACAAGGAACGGCTCCTGGCAGGCTTCCAGCGGGAGGGAAACATGAATCGAATACACACCCAAATGAGAGGGATCCAGAGGCTGTGCAGGTATGGGACTGTACAGTTGAAGATAGCTTAAAAGAATTAATAAGTGCTACCTATACCAACAAGATGCATCTACTTTTCGGTAGCCTATCACTTAAGAACTCCACAGTTAAGTGTGCTTGACTTGGAGCAATTCTGGGATGGATGTCCTAGTGGGAAGTTTCCCAGGAAGCGTGTGAGTGAGGACAAAGCACACTAAAAAGTTTGTGTTGGTTTGTGGGGACAGTCACAGATTAAAAGCGGCCAGGCGTTACAGGTATCGATGATGCTTCTTATGGCCATGCATTTACTCCTAGTCTACTTTCGAAAAGTTTAGGTTGGTACCACATGTGCACGAGTAGTGGTTTAGGAACATAGCATGCATATGCATCTTGTTATGGTGTGATATGTTAAACTGTGCTATGTTGTAATTGTGTGAAGTGTGTGTGAACTTGTTCATAAGTGATTGATGTAATATGTACACACGTATGAAATTGTAATTGTGATAAAGTGTCAAGATTATGTATATGTGCTCATGTTATGCATGTATGTTATGCTTGTTTGATGAAACAAAACGATGCGTATGTCTAGTACTAGGCAAAAGATATGAAATAAATGTATGTTTGTAATTAGAATTGTGTTTACTACCTCAAGGAAAAGTGATAGGCTAGGCCCTAAGATAGTGTTGTGAGGGTTCTAATTGGATAATAATAGTTTTGAATGCAATAGAGAAAGAGTGAATTCCCACACAACGTAATAGAAAGGTATAAGACAAGTAAGAGAGAACAAAATGAGGATATTAAGGTGAGTGTTAAGGGGAGTGTCAAAAGTATTTTAGAACGTCTGTGACCTTAGACTTGACCCCTAGAGAATAACCTTAAATATCAAAAGGAAGAAGAGTAAAATCTAAACATGAAGGTTTAAATACTAGAGAGGGTTTTGGGTAAAAAGAGTTCTTAGGTTAAGAATGAGATAGTAAAATTGTATAATAATTGTGAGGATGAGAGAGGAGTTAACAAGAAACACTGATTATTAAAAGGTGTAGACCCAACCATAGGTATGGATAATTATGAGAGGCCTAGTGAGGCTAAAGCCATGAGAGATAAGTAATGAAGGTTGTCCGAGTAAAAGAGTCTGACCTAGCCGTAGAACCCTTAGAGCACTCATTGAGACATTATGTCTCACTCCTTTAAGTTTCCCCTTTTTCAGGATACAGGTGAAGACATGTGTAGATGGAGCTTGGAGTCACGTGCAAGAAGACATAGCCTAGTTTACGTTGTGTTCTTGTATTCTTCCTTATATTTTGTATGACACCTTCGGGTGATAGATGAGTTGTATTAGGCATGTATGTGTTTTTTTTATTGTATTGTTCATATAAATATCTAATTATATTTATGAGTAGCATTTGCATATTGTTTCTACCTTTTTAAGTTTGTTTTTTTTTGTTCTTAGAAATCTAGACCTAGTTGCGGTAATACCCTTAGGGTGTTACAGTAGAACCCTTAGAGCACTCACTGAGACATTATGTCTCACTCCTTTAAGTTTCCCCTTTTTCAAGATACAGGTGAAGACATGTGCAGATGGAGCTTGGAGTCACGTGTAAGAAGACGTAGCCTAGTTTACGTTATGTTTTTGTATTTTTCTTTAAATTTTGTATGACACCTTCGGGTGATAGATGAATTGTATTAGGCATGTATGTTTTTTTTAGGTATTGTTCGTATATAATATCTAATTATATTTATGAGTAGCATTTGCATGTTGTTGCTACCTTTTTAAGTTTGTTTTTTTATTCGTTCTTAGAAATCTAGACTTAGTTATGATAATACCCCTTAGGGTGTTACATGCACCGCATTCTCGTGAATATCGACACCTTCGATACCACGTACTCATAACAACAATGGGCATTACAAACAACTCATCATAAATAGACATTGATGGCAACCTATATCAACAACTGCTTATCATTCACACCCAATTAGCCTTTATCAACAGTTTCACAACAAAATCAATATGCCATCAAGTCACAATTATTCACCAAGTCATGGCTTTTGCTACTTTTACCAAGAAACTCTTTTAGTCCAACTTTTATCAAGTCTTATTATTAATATTATTTTTGTATTTAAAATATTAAAATATTAAAGTTAAATAAGAAAGTAATGTTCTTCTCTATTTTTAAGAAGTTGAGGATGCAAGAGCCCCAACCTACTAAAATATCTCTTCAGTTGGTTGATAGGTCTATAGCTCACCTTAGAGGAATAGTGGAAAATGTGTTAGTCAAGGTTGGCAAGTTCATTTTCCTTGCTGACTTTATGGTGTTGGATATGGAAGAGGATGAGGACATCCCAATCATTTTAGCGCGGCCTTTCCTCAATACAGGAGATGCTTTGATAGAAGTCCAACAAAGGAAGTTGACCTTTAGACTTGATAATGAAGAGGTGGTTTTTAAAGTCTTAGACTCCTTGAAGAAGCCCTCTTCTTTTGCTTCTTGCAATTTTGTACAAAGTAAAGATATGGCAAAGGCTTCAAAATGTTCAGGGCTTACTACAAGCCAAACATCAGCCTCCTTGAAAACTGAACCCTAGTGGGTTCCGTCAGGATCGTGACGTTAAACAAGTGCTTCCAAAAGGCAACCTATGTCAGTTTTTTATTTTATTTTATTCTCTTCCATTTTGTTTTCTCTTTAGTTTTTTTATCCTTTTTTTTTCTTTTCTCTATTGGTGCTTTTCACTTGATTTGGTTGCTTAAGTACTTTTAAGGCATGTTCCAAGATGTGTAGCAACCACAACAACACTTTACCTTTCCCCTTATTAGAGATGATGCTGTAGGTGATCACTGAGGTAGTTACTAATGGTGGCCTTGTGTTGCTAAGATTGGACTATATTCCAAACAAGTCTTCTTTCTTATTTTTACTTTGTTACTTTTTTCCCATGCCTATCGGTCTGCTGAACTATTTTCTATGTGTTGATGTGATGATTAGGTGATCCCTTTGCTTCATCTCTTATTTTAGCATCACTATTGACTATTGCCTACTACAATGTGCTTTGTAAATTTAAGTTGTCACTCCACTCTGTATGTCACGTACAATTTGATACACATGATCCTTCAAAGTATTGCTTGTTAACAATTGATAGTCTTGAATCTATCTATGGTTTGTGGTTTCTTTACTCTCATCCGTGTGTGAGAATTGGGCCTATATAGATATTTTTTATTCAGTGTGTTTTCTTCTTTGCATGTTATTTGCTTCAGAACTTGACTTGATTCTTTTTATTACTTGATTTGTTCACACACATATGATAAAGGCATATTTCTTTTTCTTGAGCTAGGGCCAAATATTAGCCACCCTGTTAATTTATCCTTTGCTGGTCCCTTTGAGCCTGATTCCATCTGTTCTTTGAATTACTTTATTATAAGCCCAAAAGTGAAAAACAATTTTGTCCTCTTGATTGAAATTAAGGGACCTGCTCTTACATGCTACATGTGGTTGAATTCTAAGTTTGGGGTTGCTTGAGGACAAGCAACGATTTAAGTTTGGGGTGAGAGTACAGTAACATTAAACTTTTTCTGTTTTATATATATATATATATATATGTAAATGAACAAAAAACAAAAAACAAAAGAAAAAAAAAAAAGGGAAAATTTTAAAAACAAAGAAAAAAAAAAAAGAAATACAATTTTTCTTTGCATTTATGTTTTCTATTACGTAAACAAATGGGGATGAAAAGTTGGCAAGCAAAAATATTAATGCTAAAGAATGAACAGTAATGATGAAATGACTAAAATTATACTTATAGTAGTTCCTTAATTTCAATAACTTAGCCTAGTTCCAAACATTCCTACCCACCGGTGACCTTAGCCTCATTACAACCTAGAAAGACCTCTTGAGTTGTGCACTTGTTTTGTAATATTAATTTTAGACTCTTATCAAGCATACGAAAGGAATAACATATCATGATGTTGAGTGTGAACAGAATCCAAATATTGGTGAGTTGTGTAAAAATAGTTGATCTTGAAGAGAGTAAAGCAAGTGAGAGTGCAGCCAGGAGATTTACTATCTTATGTTAACTTTTTTGTTCTTGGAGGTAATTGTGACTCTTAAGACTAAGTTGGCTAAATATATGTGTGAGACTATTTTGAAGAAAAGGGCAACTATTAATTGTGATTGATTGAAAATGTATTTGAATTGAGGCTCAAGGAAATGCTTCAACCACTTTTGTGTAAATTATTTCTTGCTGAGGACAAGCAAAATTTTAAGTTTGTTTGGTAGTAGTGATAAGTCTACATTTTATGTAGATTTATAGAGCAAGTTCACATGATTTTTGCATTTGCTCATAGGAAATTTGTGAGAAAATAAATCATTAATGAAGAATTTCATGTGATGTCCTTTTCTAAGCTTTTTATTTAAAATCACATTAATTACCTTAATTTTGTTGGATTTTATGAAGGAAGTTAATTGAGCAAAGAAAGAATATAGTCCACAGGCATAGAGGAGTATTATACTTATCAAAGTGAACTTTAAAGAAGCAAGAACCAAGGTGAGGATTACAAAAGAAGCCTATAAGCACAAGAACGGGCCAAAAAGGAGACTTGAAGTGCACAAGGCCGCACCCACCAGGCAGGCTCTATAAGCCTCCGGTGAGCCTTGCTCTGGAGGTATCTCGCCTGGCATGTTGTGTAGCCCGTCCGCAGGTTAGCACGCCCGACACCAAAATGGAACGAATTCCTTCCGAAAAATCACCCACAGGTTTCCAACCTCGCAGGTGGGTCTGAGGTCCAACTTTTAATTTTATTTTAATTTTTAATGGGCCTAAATTGTGTGAAATGGATTGGGTTAAGCCTCCTGCTCCAGAATTTGAAATTATATTACAAATAGCAAGAAGCAAAACACAATGGAATTATCTCTATCGTATCTTTACTCCTTCCCCAATTTTTCTTTTTATCTTTGGCTTTTAGAGAAGGATTCTTGGAAGGCAATAGGATACTCAGAGTTAGAGACTGGGGAAAAACCTTTCCTTGTTAATGATTTCTTCTTCTCTTTCCTCTGATGTATTTCTTTAAAATTATGATTTCTCTTCTTGCCATGAGTAGCTAAATTCCTTGTTAGAGTTATGGTGTACATAGTGTTTGGAACCCCTAAATGTTTAATTTTAATTGAATTCTTATTTTTATTCAGTCAATTAGATTATTCTACTATTTTGATTTTCTTACTTGGAATTGATCGTCCTTAGTATGCTTTGAATTGATTAATTGAATAGTGTCCATATTGCAATTAATTGGTTGATCTGTTGGGTAATCAAATTAGATTTTGTCGTATGATTAACCTTCATTCCTAATTTTTAATTGGATTAAAATAAATTAATCCCCCCCTTTATTTCTCATGCCTTCCTATGGTTTTAATATCTCATATGATCAATTGGAAAAATAACTTAGAAAGAACTATTGCAATTTATGACCAACAATTGACAATAAAATGTGTAAGGGAATATTGGTAATTAACGAATAGTATGAGGTTCAGGTAGAATTAGATGTGAAGAAACTTAAAAGCACGAAGGAAACCATAACCCTAAGCCTATTTTCATTTGAATTTTTTCCCTACTTGCCACTACTTGTTTTGCAATTCTTATTACAAGTTTATCATTATTGAATCAACCTACTACCTATTTAATTTCACCTAAACAATATAGAATCTCTGGAAACTGGTAATCACCATTTAGTCCTTTGGGTTCGATATCGAGACTCACATCCTTTTGTTACTACTGCAATAAGGGTATGCTTGCCCTTGAGCATATTTTAGCACATCAAACAACTCGTGTCACAAAAACAAATGAGTTAGAAACAATGCATATGTTACAGATAAACCACAAGTGCATACCACAATGCAATTGGAACAAAATATAACAAGCATACCACTTCTTACTTAGCCCTACACAACAAAATATCAATCAAATGTAAAAGACAAATTTTTCCCCAAAAAAAGATTCCCCAATACCATGAGCATAATAAAATAGGGACCACCAACAAAACACTATTTGCCTATTTTATAACATAGGAAAAAAAATGCAATTAGCTTGCCTTCCGAAAGATACGCAACACAAAAGATTTCACCCTAATGTCTTTTCTTCAACTTTGCAAGCCTTCATCTAGAAACCCAAATACAAGACACACATTCAAGGAGAATCATGAAGAGACATTTTAATCAGAGAGACCACATGTGCAAAATGTGTAAGGTGTGGGGTAAAAAAATAGAGGTTAAGTTAAATTAGTAAAGCAAAAATGAAATTTTCATCTCTGCATCTATGGCATACACATAGACCAACATTATTGGATCTTAGGTGATAATTAATGTGCCACATCACCTCCTCTAACAAAGTTAACTAACATCCATCCATGTTGGGCAAACATGAAAAACAGTCTTAATTCAAAGGTATTTTTTGAATTAAATCCTTATCAGAGACTAAAGTGAGCGGCGTACCGATTCAAAGACTAATTTAATGATTTACTCTTTTTTTAATACAAATTGAAAGTGGATATTGATTTGACCCCTTATAAAAGTATGAAATGACATCAATTTAGTTTTAAAAGGATGATTTTGATGTGACTTTTCAATTTTCAATGTCACATATCTTTCAAATATCTATGTAACACCTCATTTTAGACTTATGTTTAATTCATAATATCTGTGAAATTACCAAGGAATTAAGGAATTACAGATAGTCTTAATTCCTCTATACTGAGGGTTGACATATGGAAAATGACTAAACGACTGTGAATTTGTTTTTAACTTAGAAATATGTCATACATATTAAAATATAATTTTAAAATTTCTAGGAATTTTCTGAGATTCCTGTGGAAAATGACAAAATTACCCTCCATTGACTGCTAACTATAGCTAGTATAAGTGAAATATGTAAAAGAGACAAAATGAACGTTCTCAGTTCATTTTTGGGTTAGATATTTAATTTTATAATTTTCATAAAAATTTTAGAATTTTTTGAGTTAAAATGAAATTTCTATGAATTTTTAACTCGAAAATATTGAATAAATACTCAAAAATTCGAATTTAATTACTAAAAATTAATTTAAATTTTGAAATTTTTTAATCAATAATTAAGGTGCTCACCAAATTCCAAAGAAAAATTCATTCAATTGCTATCAAAACCAAATTTACAAGTTTAAAGACGTTTTATGAAACCAGTCGATTCTCTGCAGAGAAAATAAAACGTAGAAGCAAGAGACCTATGGCACATTGATCAAAGACTCTGCAGACCCATCCCTCTTTTCCCCACATGTCATAAAAAGAAAACTTAAAAAGGAAAAAGAGAAAAGCAAAGTTACTTTCTTGCCCCCTTTTTAGCCACCTATTCCTCTATTTAAGCTAGCCCTTGGGACAAGCTTCTTCACCTCCCTTTTCTGCCCAAGGAGCACGTCCAACACCTCCTTTCTCTCCCTAATTCCATTTTTAAAAGCTTGCTTACACAAAAACCTCCATTCTCTCCCTTCCATCCCCCATTGAAGCCATCATCCACCACCACCTTATTTGGAGTTTCAAGGCACCTTGTTTTCTCCTCTTCTCCAACCAACACTTAAGGTACATGGGGGGAGTGGGGTGTTCTTAAATTTATTACTTTCATGTAGATGATTTATGGGTGGGTTTGGCCTCAAACCCTTAGTATGTTGTTGTTTTACTACTCTATTCTTATTTCTCTTCTTGTTGTTATTTATAGTTCTCTTTTGTAGTTGTTCTATTTATTTTCTATTGCTCTCTTTTATTCATGGCTGGAAGTATTGTTTAAAATTGCTATTAACATCTTAATGTTGGCTTATATGGCTACATTACCCTCAAATGACCAAAGTTTGGTTGAAGGACTCTAAAACCTCTAAAGCAAAGCCTTAAAATTGTAACCTCCCTTCAACTTGGTAAGAAACAGAAAAGAGAAGATTTTTATAACACGTAAATACTTTTGAAACCTTGATCTAGTCCTTCCAAAGGGGACTCATGAAAATGGTCACTTTCTTAAGACAAGAATGAAACTTTACTCATCACCAAAGACCCTAGAACATCAAGGACTTTTGAAACTAGAACCTAGAACTCAGCTGACCATTAAAAGTTGACATTTTTATCTCCCTTCAAGTCACGGTTTTAAATGAAGAGAAAGGATTATTATTTTAGTTTTTGACCTACCTAATAACTTAAAATTTTATTTTGGTCATTAAAGATCCACAACTTAGTGAAAAAAGTGATTTTTGTAGAGAAGTATCTAAGTTCCAGCAACCGACTTCGATTTCCATCTAAACAATTGACATTGTTTTCGCGATAACTTGGGCTACACTCAATAACTTTAAGTGATTGTTTTTTTGATAAAAATTAGACAAAATTTGTTCGAAATGGACACAAGAATTATTAAAAAAGGTTAAGAAACGATGAAGCTACACTTTTCAAAAGTTGGGGTTACTTTTCAGAAAATGGTAACTGGCAGTGTTCACTTAAAAGCTATTTTTGAACTTTATAGTGCTAGTCAACTGATTTTTCTTGAACGAATATAGTAGACTCCATAAGATTTACTGGGATATATATTTTTCCTACTTTAGTCATCGTTTACTATTTTTACCAAATTTTACAATCGAAGTCATACGCGCTGTTTCTGATCCGAGATGTCTTTCTCAATGGTATACTTTGAAAAATCATCATAAATCGACTAGGCCTTAGATTTTGGAGTTCTTGGACTTTTTGAAAATTTTTTCTAATGTGCTTTCTGGAAATAACCTCCTTGTTTACAAAAAAATTAAGAGGGATACAAAAATAGCAAGGGAGTGTTACTGGTGTTCCAATAAGGGCCTCCTGACCTCTTGTCTTGTTATTTTCTTATCTTTTTTATTTTTTTTTGGGATTATCTTTAATGATTTAGAAAATAGACAAAAACATCTTTCCAACAGATATAATCATGGCAAACAAAAATCGTTAGCCCACTCAAATTAAATTTCAAATCCAAACTTAAAAACTATGCTCTCTAGAATTCCGGTTTTTGAACCAAAAAATGAAAGAACATGTTTCTAGTCACTAACCCCTTATTTTCTATACTTAGGACTTAAAATGAATCTTTTTGTTTAAAGTTAAACAAAATTCCCTTTTTAGGAATAAAACCTCTCTGTTTTTATATAATTTAAATAGACTTTTTCTTAACTAAGACATAAAGTCTTATTTGAATATGAAATAAGTGAATAGTTTTATTAAATTCTTTTAGAATCACGATTAATTACTACTAATTAAATTCATTAAATAGATTAATAGTGACATCTAATATCGTTAAGTAATTCAATGTATAAAGACATGGATAGTCATATACTAAGTATTAATTAAGTTAAACCTTTCATTAAACACCTAAGTTCCTAATTAAGAATTTAAATGATTATATCAAATCACTATTAGCTAATTTAGGGCCTCCTAAGTAAGCTTAAACCTTTAAATTAGGCATTAAGATAATGGAGACGAATCAATGCTAATCTTCTAGTGTCCTATTCGTTGTTTTGTTTTCTCAAATATATACTTAGAATCCCCCTACATTATACTACAATAAGAATCTCTACATTAAGAGGCAGAGATGTTGAGGAGAGACGGTGCTGGTACTCAGGTGAGTTGAGACCAGAGAAACCTTTGTTCACATTGAGAAGGTCAAGAAAGAACAATAGTAGAATCATAAAGTAGTGTGATGCGAGGGACATGCCAGGGCATGGCACCCCGCATGGGAAGTTACAGTTGGTACACTGAGGAATGAAAGGCGGGGCCCACCTGCGGAGTCTTGGGGGTAAGGCGTCGAGTGGTGAAGGTCCTAATGACAGAGGTAGCGCTCTCAAGTCAGGATATTCGCCTGACCAAGCTTGGCAACCCCGACAACTGCTCAGCATTCAAGATTGGTGCGAGAGTATACCTCTGTGTGGACGATGAATGTCTGAGCTGTTGCTTGTTCCTCGATGACGACAAGGATTGTACCATGTTGAGTAGAGGTATATGTACTCCCAATCACTTCCTGATTCTGTTACGGACCATGTTGGGAGTATGGATCCATACAGTGTCAAGGGTAGATGTTACAACTTAGACAAACCCTAGGTTCCCTTTTTGTGGTCAACTGTGTCTTGTCGGTATAGGACGGTAGGATACCTACCATCTATGTGAAAGTAATTTTGAGAACAAATTGCCTCACTCCTATGCATTTTTCTTTTATGCATGATCGTTGTGGTTGATACTTGAAGATGGCGGCCTTCCCCGTCCTGCTAATATACACGTTGACTTTGACGCTGCGGGGACATGGAGTTACGACGAGGAGGCAGACTATTTGACTCACCGCGGCTTTGTCTCTATCACTTCATGTCCCCTATCCCAGGAGCGTTCATGCCTCCTATGACCTGGACTTTCCCGATCTTGGTATCGTTCTCACCACGCCACATTTTCATTATGCGCCTCCACCACCCCCGGCTCCACTAGCAGATGCAGAGATCCCTATTGTAGCGCCATACATACAGGCGTATCCAGCACTACCAGCTGAGCACCTTGTGGATGATGTACATCCCCTTGAGGAGGGATCACCCATGGAGGTGGTACTGGCCGAGTCCCCTATGGACTCTTCTGTGGCCGACGATTAGTCCACCCTCTCTCTTCCTCCTCTAGACCTGAGGTACCTCGCGAGGTGCCTAATGGCCATGCATGCCATAGAGAGGACACAGACGGTAGACCTCATCCAGTGATTCTTCTTTTGATACAGGGGTTGGGAGTAGATCTCTAGACACTGCTCTAGTTACGATAGTGGGTAGCTAGTGTCTGTTCATGTACTTTTGAGATTTCTCTGTTTTTTTGATTTCAATTGTATTCCGCTAGTGTATTCAGTTGTGTTGCACTTCAAAAGCTAAGATGTATATGATCCTGATTATGACATATATCGTTTTCTCATCTCTTACTCCTATTTCCAAATTTTGTTTTATTTACGATTTCCTTACTTTTGAAGTTTCGTAAGACGATTGCGCTGTGATATAAAAAGCGAAAAAAATTTCTCGTATTTTTCTTAATCTAAATCAATAACTAAATAAATAATTAATAAACATGGGTTATGTTCAATGTGAACGAGTGTCACAATCTACGTGATGTCAACTTTACCTTTTAGGAACTAAATATTTGCAAGAAAAGATGTTATTCATTGTTAATTTTATTTATTCTGGCTTGATACATGTTTCTTCTTCATATAGATAGATATAGGATCTTTGGAGCAATTATTTAAAAGTACATTTTGTGAAATAACCCTTCCTATCTGATAGAAAAAGATCCCATGATCTTGAACTGATCTACTTGAGATCACAAATCCCAAGTTTGTCTAAGAGAACAAATCAAATTATATTTGATTAAATATGTCGTTTTTTCATCTTTTTCTAACTTATACAAAAAAAGAAAACTATCCATTCCAACCAAAATAAGATCTTAGAAATACAAATATCAACAGGTGAGGGATACAAAAACTCACTCCCTATAGTTAGTCACCATATACATCATGTAAATAAAAAATAAACAACATAAAGGAATATCAATTCCTCTAAGGAACAAAATAAGAGAATGAATCCTCCAAGCTTGTTACATCTTGCCACTGGCTAGAGCGAGACATCATCGTAGACTAAGAGAAGAGATCTGCCAAAATCTCACATCTGCTCCCTTGC